>VWZT01009316.1:184859-204157 GCA_013397055.1 Pachycephala philippinensis
GTCCCGAGCCCCGGCCGCCCGGGAGCGGCGGCTCCAGCCGTCCCGTCCCGCAGCCCCGGGGCAAACATCGCGCCGGCCCCTGGCAGCACCTGGGGGCGAGGAACCTCGTCCTGCAGGCGAGGATCTAAAGGTGAAGGAGAGAAGGACAAATAAAACATAACTTTCCTGTTCGTGTTTTTACAGTGCATGCTTTGGGTGGACTGGCTCATGCGTAGGCTTTGAAAAGAGAAATGCTATGTCACGGACTATTCGTTATTTTATGAACGTGTCTTTACAGAAACTGTAGAAGATCAAACAAATTTTGGAGGAAAATTGCATTCTGCTGTGTTATATAATTAGTAGTGACTTCTGTATGACTTGCCTGGGGAGATTATTCCATCAATGGAAGTGTTTAAAAATGTATAAACCTCCCTGTGCTAAGCAGAGCCTCAGCAGAGCCTAGGCCAGGCTGCATGGCTTCCTGAGCCCTCCTTCACCTTTTTAATAATTTTTTCAATGCTCTGCACAAGCCTTGGTAAGGGTAGCAACCCCCCCCCAGTTACTCTCCGTTGTTCTCCGAGGAAGTGACCTTATTCTAGTGCTGCATGACATAAATGAAATCAATCAGTTTTATGGTTTCCAACCTACAGTCTAGGCAAATGCTGCTAGCCCATTGCATTATCTCAGAACAGAGGTAGCACAGTACTTTAGGGGGAAAGGAAAAGGTATTTTGGGGGAAAAAAAAAGTCTACAGTAACACAAAGTACATCCTGGAAAGATAAATCAGTTGAGCCAAAGTTTTTATGTGCTCTGATGCTGATGTACTGTACTCAACAAGCTTCCAGTTATGGATCTTCCATGGATCTTAATCCCCACTGCACAGGAAATAATCTTTAAGTGTTCCCATGGACAGTCAACTTGGCGTGAACAAAGAACACAGTATCTGCATTTACCAATAAAGTCCATTTTTGTCTCTTGGGTGAACAATCTGTGCTACTCCCCTTCCTGGAAAACAAGACAGGGTAGACACTTGAGCAGTTGCAGAGCATGTACTGGAAAGCAGCACCCAACAGAAAGAAACCTGATATATCAAACTTCAAATCATCAGAATCTCCAGGCAGGCAGGTGGGAAAAAAAGGGTAAAAAAAAAAAAAAAAAAACCAACAAACCCTGAGTGCCTGATTTTCTCTTCTAAATTTCTGCTTTTTATTTCAAGGAGATGTTTTCAACTGGAAAACTCTACATATATCAAATGCTCTGATTCCCTATGTTTGTTTGTCTGCTCTGCAGGTTTGACCACAGAAGGCAGGTGAGCCAAATGGGAAGAGATTTTCAGGATTTCTACCCTCAAGCTGTATACCATCACCAGCTTCTTCTAACCACAGTCAATGCAAAAGAAAATGCTAAACATTGTAAAAGGATTAAAACAGGGGTGTTGTTTCTAATAAATACCCCAAGGTGAAAAGAATAGTATGGAGGAGAGCAGAAACCCTAACTGGAAAGTAGAGAAGAAGCAAACCAGCAAAGGGAGAGATGTGAAACTTTGAGAAAACAGACTAATTCAGGGGAAGGGAAAAAGCCAAAATGCCAGGAAGGTAAAGAATGCCCTAGAGGGAGAAGCCAGAGAGGGGAAGGACTAAAGGTGAAATTTTGCAGGTCAAACTTGTTTGGCCTAGAAGCTTATTGCCACTGAAAAGGAGAGTCTGCCTCCCATTAACCCTCTTTATCCCCCTCTTCCAGCCACACGCTGCCACCGCCTCCCTTCCCTCTGCCTCCGTGCTTCTCACAAACCAATACAGCAAATGAAGCACGCAGCTTTCTTTCCATTTAGCAGACTGAATCAGCCCTCCGAGGGAGGAGATGAGTGCCAGAGCTGGCACAAAAGAATTCTGGAGACTGTCTAGTTGCAAGCAGGATACTGGGGGCAGATGAAGAGCATGCATGGAAGTGCTTTGCAATAATAACAGGTTGTTACATTGGTGCAGCTAAGATTAAAAATAAAGAATACACAATAAGGAAACTGCAGTTGAACTTTTTATGATGACAAGGAAAGAGTTATGAGCAAGAAGTTACAGTTTGGGGGGTATCAACCCAGAAAAGCACAGGTTTACTAGATTCGGTTGTGTTCTGTACCCACCATATAAAAAATAGGGAGAAAAGATTCTTGTGAGTGTCTTCATGTATAAAATCTTAAATGATTTGTGCACCTAGTATCAGAATTTAAAACCAATTGCTGACTGCAGAAGGTGTTTTCAAAGGCCAGACCTCAACAAAAGCTTTCCGGATTTTGAATGCAAGCTGTTGTGGCTCTGATTAGAAAGCTCCCTTACACTGTATTTACGGTAGCCAAGGAGTCTCTGATTTCAAACTGCACAGGGCTTGGAGCCCACCCTGGTCTGCAATGAACAGGAACCCACTGAGCTGTACTACTCAGTTGCCTGCAATCGTCTGTCCCTCTCTTAAGCCACTTAGCAACTAGGATTAACAGACAGATCTTTCTGGCCATTCTGATTACCTTTTACCCTTTTACATTCCATCCTTATTCACTTGTGATGAATTTATAATTCCTCCCTGCTGTTCCTTCCAAGTTTCCTTCCTCCTTTATTTACCTGATAATGTGTACCCAATGAATAGATGCAGCTCCCTTTGGGAAGTGTAAACCTTCCAGGTGAGCTTCTCTTAAGAGATGATACAAAGCATCACAGTTAACTTCCTGTATATTCATTCCAGGGCAACTCAATCAATTCATGCTTTCCATGATTCCCAATGTGGCTGTTCCTTACACAGCTTTAAGGAGCTCTAATGTGGGCTGTACACCTGCAAATATAGATTACAGCAAAACCTTCACTTCTCTCCTGTTTATCATTTGTCATTGACAACAGAAAAGAGGAATGAACAATGTTTCAGCTAAAATGTAGTTGCTTACAACAGAGCAGCTGGGAAATGAGTAGGTAATTGAATCTTACCTACATGATCATTAATGAAGCCAGGTTTTGTTTTTCCAGTATTACTCTAGGAACTGAGTGCTTTCTCAACAGTAATTGCTAATAAACAAAGGAAAATAGGTATTCAGTTGCAGACAGCACACAATTATGAAACTGGGGAGAAGTGACTTCTCTAATTCTCTGCCATGAACTTCACCTGGAGCTAGTGACTCAAGCTGTCTGATGTCAGATGAGGTAGGAAAAAGTTTCCAAATGCATCCTGTTTTGGGAGGGCAGCCAGCATGTTCCTTACTGCAGTAATGGATTTGTCTCACCAAAATGTGAACATCTACAATCTCCATCTCAGCTTATCACCCTAGGCTTCCCTATTCCACAGGAAGAAACCCACACATCTGGTGGACGGTGTATGTCACCCCAAGTAAAGTAGGGCACATAATTTGAGGTGCTACTTCACTGCAGTGGGAGTCTGTGACAATTAGGTCAGATGGCTGCCCTTCAGGCATCTGCAGTTAAGTGAGGGGAAGCCCACCTGGGAGCCCAGCTATTAAAGCTCACTTCACTTTCAGAAAAGTCCTTAACAGTGCCTTGGTTCTTTGCATTCAGAAAAGCAGTGGCTACCATACTTACCAGGTGAAAACACAATCGATATCTTCAGGTGAAAAAGCTTCAAGCAACCATGAAGGTCTTGTTTTGCTTGACCTTTCTAATAGTATATGAATGCAGCTTCCATACAGAGCTAAAGTCCACATCTGGAAAAGACTTGCCTCTGTGGCTGCTGAACCAGAGCCAGGAGTGATACTGGCAGCACACTTCTTCCTTGGGGAATTAGCACTTTTCTTATTCTGGCCAAATGTTCATTTGGTCAATACAAGTAACGGTTTAAGTCTATTTCCCAAAAAGAAGAGAGAGAAAAGATTACAGACAAGTATATGAAGGGCATTAAGCTCTAAAAACAAAACCTAGAAACTAAAGAACCAGAATTTAGGGATAATGCACTGCAAAAATCTTTTGTTCAGAACTTCTCTTTTCTTTTATTTATTTGCTACCTATCAAAATATGTTGATAATTTCTCACCAGTTTGTAACAGAACTTAGAGAAATAGTACGAATGCCCGTGAAGAATGAAGTGCCATCTCACTCTTGGAGATGCTTCTTTACAATAATGACGCAAATCTTCTTAGACAGAAAGAAATCCTATTTGGAAAGAACTTGATCGCTGTAATTTCCTAGATGTCTGAAAGCTCTTTATACAAGATCTAATACATTAGAGGAGTGTGACCCTGTTACTGCACTCAAGGAGCTGCCCAAGTGTTGCTCATACTGGTGGAGAAGAAGTGAGTGCCTTATTCCTGGGGGGCAGGTACAAAGTATCCTGTGTTCCCTCGATGCAAACACTTATCTTGTGCTTGCACCAGGTGGTGCAAGCTGGGAGGAACTGCACCTTGTGCACACCCACAAAATGCTCCTGCACAAGCAAACGCCAAGAAGCTCTCAAGGGCAAACTGGGTTCTAGATTACAACTCACAGCTGCAAACTGTGCTGTGCAGAGGGGCAGGAGGAGCAGCTTTGCTTAAGAATGTAATCAGTAAGTATCTAGAGGAGGACCCTCCACTCTTCTCCATGCCCTCTGCCTGTGGTCAGCCAGAGCTGCCAGAGCTGCTGCTGCCTGATGGGGCATCAGCTGGGAAGGAGCAGCAGCAACAAACGTAGCCGTAGGGAAAGGTGAGAATCAAGACAACATGCCTCGGGGCCAAAACCACCTCTTCTGGTAAGCACTTGATACAAGAAATGGACAACTCATGATGCAATGGAAACCTTTTCCCTAACGTGAAAGATGTTAACAAGCATCCAGGAGTTTGTTAGCACTGGTGTGCTACCAGAACCTCACTCAGGTATTTAATCCTAGCTACCACATTCATATTTATTTCATGTGATAAATCACTACACTTTTTAATTTATAAGTCCCTATATATATATCTATACACATATATACACACACACACACACACACACACTGTATAATTGGTAGGTCAATGATGTCCTGCATGTGATAGTGCATATTACTGCACTATCAGTTACCAGCAGCATGGCAAAGAAATTTAATCTAAAGTATTTTTTGTTTAGAAAAAGGTTAAATTACTTTGTATCCCTTACATCTGCACAATGGTCTCTATTTCCACCATCAGTGAAAATTCACTAGAGTATCTTTAAACTAAAACTACAAACCACTAACTTGTAGATCAAAACACTTACCCTAAAACATAGTATAAAATATTTTTTCAACAAAAATTAGCATTTACCCCATGGGTCACTAGAAGTCTTTTGGGTTTTAAAGCTGCAGAAGAAGTTACCAGTTATCCTGCCATATTTTTCTCTCCTTAGAGGCTGAAGTTTAAACAAATGGGACCACTCACTGTTTCATGTAAAGATAAATGACAGGGTTTCAGGCCTAATTTTTTTTTTATGTTTGTTTTTACTTGCTGACACAGACCAAGATAAAAATAAGGGGAAGAATGCCAGGGCTGGGGAGGGAAATAAGGGGGGAAAAAAAAAAGAAAAAAAAGAAGCAAGTGTAACTTCCAGGTTAAGAGTCTCAAAACAGCTTAAGGGACTTAAGCACACAAGCCAAAAATCTCAGTGAAGCCTCATCTCTGTAAATTATACACATCTGGGAAAATAACAATTCACTGGAAGATTTTTCTAGTTCCTGAGAGTGGGTAGATCTTCATGTATTTCCTTCCTTGTTTATCTCCTTGCAACTCACCTTCACTGTAAAGTAAAACTGGGCTGAGCTCTCACCAGCACTTATCCTTCTCCCTTAAATGTTTTCCAAGAACTGGAGAGGGAGAAAAACATCATTTTCTTTCATTACTTATGACTTTTACAGAAATTGCAGCTATATAAAAAAAAATTTAAAACCACTAACTTGAAACGAGTCAGCTACAGACACATGATCTGGTTGCTCTGACTAGAAAGAAGAATGCTTATCAACAACAGACAGAAGCATGGGCTCCTATCTAAATTTACCATCTGAATATTTGACAAGAATTTAGGAGGAGGAAGGGCTCTTTCACAAACCAAAAGTTTATTCAAAATTGTTTCATGAATAGTATGGGATTGTTAAAATCCATTTAGTCTGTGGAGTAATAACTACACAATAAACCTCCCAAGAAGTAACGTGACTACTGTACATTTTGATTTAATGTTGTAATTCATAAACCAGTTTTGCAGTGTAAAAGTAATTATTTCAAGACTGGAACAAGACCAAGCCTCTTGTGACCCACAATAATAATATTCATAATGTTAACAAACCTCTTCAAATGAAGTCATTGTTTAATACATTTCAGGCTACATGTGAAGTGGTTACAAACATCATGTTTTTGTAGTTGTCAATAATTTGGGGATCATGTAAGCAGCCGGACCTTCTGGACTTCAACTGTAAATTAAGAGTCAGGGTATTATTATTCATAGTATGCACTGGGGCTGGTTGAAAAGCTAGTGATCCAGCTGAGAAGGAACTTTGCTTTTTAAAATTTGACTTTCATCCGGTTGAGTCTAAAGCCAACATTTTCAAAGTTTTTGTGAACTATGAATTCTTACACTTTTTTTGGAGCCAGGAAAAGACAAATCATGAAGCAGTCTGCTTCGTTAGCAATGAGCCTGACAAAAATTCCTCTTTTCTCTGAGCCCTGGGGGAGCGCTCATGCAAACTGCCCTTGGAGTGACAGTCCCTGGGAGGCATCCCAGCACATCTCCACTCCAGGGCAGGGAGCCTGGGAAGCCAGAAAGGCAGCCTGAGAATTAGGCTATGGAATTAGGATTTGCTACAGTCCTGTGAAGCCCTGAGGTCTTGGCACTGACAAGCTGCAGGCCGTGCCATCTCCGGTGGTGCCAAGCCCTGGCAGGCAGCCTGTCCTGGAGCCGGGGAGGCCGCTGCAGAGCAGTTCTGCCAGGCAGCCCGCACTAGTAATGGGAACTGAGAAATTTCAGGATCACTGGGTCTAGGTTTGGATTGCTCGATGGACTTAACCAAAGATATACACTCTTGAATCAGTCCCAGGCCTTGGGCTGTGGGACAGCCCAGGAGGATTTTTTCTCAGTCAAAAACCCAGAGTCTCCATGCAGCCTCCTTGTAACTCAGGGACAGTTTTCCTGGATTGATTTGAAGTGAATTCAAGGAGTTGCAAGTGAAATATTCAAAAGCCAGCAAATCAGCTTTTTCCACTGCAGTAAATTTCTACTCATTAGCGTGATTAATGGCTTTTGAAATGTTTCTTCATTTGTATGTATAAAATGGAATCATATCCAGTAACTTCACATACTGAGTTCCTTATGAGGTATTTTGAACTTGTGTATATGACTGTCCACTGAATTAACAATGAGCATTTTTACAGTGTGCTCTAGCAATTTACATTCACGGTCTGGTTTTACTCTGAAGAACAGGAATGGTTACAATTTCACTGTGTAGAGTCTGAGGGCTTCAAGCAGTAATGAATTCTATTTGAGCATCATTTTCCCTGGCCATAAGTTTATTGTTGTTTTTACCTTGAGGCTGCAAAAGCATCAAAGCATATTTGTTTTCTAGTAAGAAACTTCAGTCACCTAATGATTCAGGCATAAAAGTTCCCCTGACCTGTCATGACAAGTGAGAGAGAATATGAGGGAACAGACTTCAGCACTCAAAGGGAAGATGGAGAAATGCAGAATGTTAAGCACTCTGGGTGACTCTTACGCTAAGTCTAAAAACATTGTAAAGTAGTTAGGAAAAGAACAAACAACAACAACCATGTCCAAGTGTTCTAGGTGGGACTCAGATTCAGTTACCCATCAGTGTCTATGCATGAGTTAGGCATCTTGGTCCCCATTTAGTCACTGAAGACCTACTCTATTCAGACAATAGAGCTGAAAGAGTTTGGGACATGGCAGTCTAAGGCAGGTGCGTGTTTGATATGCGGGACAGAGTACCAGACCCAGATGAGTACAGTGACTGTATATGCCCACCTGCAGAAGCTGCAATTGCAGACACATCCATGTACAGAGCCCTAGAACAAGCTGTGCTACCCGAAGGTAGGAATGACTGTGTTAAAGACTTCCAGGTCCAGCTGCCTGGATAGCCTGTTTCAACAGTGATGTGTTTCTAAAATATAAACCAGTGCAGGCTGGAGCTTGGGGAAGGGATCTGCAAGAAGGCCTGTCTTATATGTCCAGGCACAATGGATTAATACCTTACCCAAGAAGATCCATGGACTAACGTGGTACTTGGCAGTGCACATTGCTGAAAACACAGCCCAGTAAACATAAAGCAAAAGGTGTATTTATTTTGTACTTTTGTTCTCCCCTGCAGCAGTCGTGACAGTTGTACTAGATGTGACTGCTGTAGATGTGGCATCTCGCTCTCGAAATTAGTCTCCACACCAAAGGAGCTGAGTTTAACTGAAGAGTTATAATATGTTAGTGCTCAAACTGCTTCTCCTTGTATTCAGAAAAAGGTTAAATCACCCAGCACTTGGGCATCTGGTTCTCCCTGTTACCTGGAAACTGGAGCTCTGAGTGCAAGCACTGTTGAGCAAGTGATTTGAAAAGCAACGGGAACATGAAAGCACCATTCATATGAGACATGCACCATCATCCAAGCAGTTTCTCCGATTGCAGAGCTGTATTGTTTTAAGCTGCAGGATCCTTTACTGATGGAAGTATACTGAACTTCTCGTAGCTTGGGTGCAATTATTCCAGTGTATCCCATACTGTGGCTATTCCCTTTGCAGGGGTTGGAAGAAGGTGCAGGCAAAACACAACCCACAGCCTTCCAGATCCAGGGATCCAGAGGTGGTATAGTCACAGTGCTGCTGAGCAAGGACACTTATGCTAATCTCGGAGGGGAAGATCCCCCTAGGCAAAACAGCTTGGGAAAGGCTGGGTTGTATAAAAATGCTGGCCTATTCTCAGGCAATTGCTTTGTAGAAAGGTAAGCTATGAACTGAAAGCACTGAAGCTGTTCCTAAAGATTCCCCCACCAGTCTGCTCTCCTTCTGCCCAGTTCCTTTGTAGTTAAATTCTTCTCAAGTGACTTGTATTGCTTTACTGTCCTGGTAAGACTCAAAAAAAATGTAAGTACAGAAAAGGCCTTGGAAAGATTCACTGCAGTTTTACACTAACTTGATAATACTGGTGATTTCAATGAAGCCAGCATAGGGAAAAGCAGGAATAATGCAGCAGTGAAAGAGAGCCGTGCTAGAGCCGTGCTCTTTATTCTCCCTTTTTGTCCTGTTCCCTTGATTAAAAAGTTGAGGAGAAATCTTGGAAGTGATCCTGTACACGATTTGTGCTCCTAAGCAGAGCCAGAATGTTTCGAGCCAAGCGCCAGGCTGAATATCCAAACTTTTACTGTTTATATTGAGGCATATATTCCCTGGGTGCAGAAGTTTGAGACCACTTCTCCCCACTCACCAACTGTGAGGTATCAAAGTCCGTGTGCACTATCCACCCATTCACCTCCAATTAGAAAAAGTGTCTACAAGATGCTGAGAACATCAAAGTGTTAAGGAAAAGGAATTCATCCACACAGGACAAAGAATTTAAGCTGTTTACAACTTTTTGCTCTCTGATGTTTATTACAACCCCCGCTATAAAATCTGTCTCCATCTGCAGTGCCGTGTAGTGAGAGAGTTAATGAAAACCCAAGCCACATTCCAAGGATGGCAATACAGAATGAGAGCGACCTCAGCATTGTTTTGCTAAGATCTCAAATTGCCAATACTGCAAAATGAAGTAATGCGCTCTGTCAACATGTAGTATGTTCTATAAATGGGATTGCCTGTTCATCTGTTAGTAAAACACGCAGAAAAGCACTATTTGATTGGCCTTAGAGCAGCTGACTGCTTGCTTTGATTTCTTCTTTAAGATTTATTTGAAGCATGAAACTGCTGAAAATCTCCAGTAATTAAAAAGGACAAAAATATATAAAAATAATTAAATATATTTGCAAATAGCCCTCACTTTATGTGGCTGGTCTTGAGTTAGAATTTCTTTATCAGAGTAATTAAATCTAAAGTTAACTAAATCACTGAATGCTGAAAGTTGATGTCCACGGACTTCACTAGTAACTTACAAAACTTATATCTTTTCACAAACAGAAGATTACTTCAATAGTTAACTTAGAAACTTCAGAGAGTTTTAATAACTTTATAGACAGCTTCCAGATTGAATTTTGCTGATCCAGGCTTCTTAGGCGGAGTTTATGGAGCCAGACTTGTCATATGAGCTATTTCTATAAGCCTCAGGTAAATATACATAGGGTTCGTGTTGTTAGAGAAAGTGTTTTTTTCTCTTCTAAAAAATTTTAGTTAATCTTAAGCAAAAACAAAAGTTCATTCAGTACATTTTGTATTTGTTATTTTTGACCCATTTTGGGAAGTATTTTCCTTCCACAGATCTGCACTGTCCCTGCTTCTCTCCAACTCACTTTAACTCTTTCATTTCTTTTACCACTGTGTTTCACAGACTGCTGCTCTGGTCTCTGAGTTAGAAACAGCTAGATGGCACAGCTGGAGAAAAGGAAAGGGGTTTCAGGTATTTCCTTTTCCTTCCCACCCAGCAGCTCTCATGCCTTCCCCTTCCTACATGAATGCTTTAATTCAAGTTTCATAGACAAGTTTGACCTGTATTGCAAAACGAATTTAGAAGCTGTTACTCGTGTAGCTAAAGTCCTGATGTGGATGCAATTACAGGGATCAAATGGATATGTTTTATTTCCTTTTCCTTTCAAAATTGCTATGGCCATCTAAAGCAGCTTTATTAGAATATCACTCTGTAATAACAGGGTTCTCCACTTTTCGTAAGTTGGAATTTGTAAAGTCCATAGCCAAAGCAGTATCTCTTATTTAAGATTTCAGTTTAATGTTCTTTCAATGGAGTGTCACATAGAAGTCTACCCATAAAATTTAGAATTAGAGTCAAAAGTACCCCAAAGTACTCAAAGACAGGAAGTCAGGAACCAAAGGATCTGTAGCTTCCCTTTGAGGTGGGCCTGCAAGCGAGATGGGAAAACATCCCTCCCCCTGGTTTCATCTATAACATCTCTCCATCCACCATTGGTACTAAGCTGAAATTTGCAAAACAATGCAGGTTTTCTTTTTCTACTAAAGTATGGTATAGTATACTTACTACAGGTAAAGGATTGTTAATAAACATGCTAAGTTTTGCTGTGACAGATAGTGTGAGGAAAGGTAGCATTAGCAGATAAAGAATGAAGAAACTGATATGGCAATACAACAGGGATGACCAAAATTGAGAATTCACACACCTTCATGTGACCAATGCCCCAGTATGGGGATACAAGAGTAGGCTGTAGGCAGCCTTGGCCTCATGGCTTGTGGCTGTGTCCCTGGGAGGAGGGAAGGCCAGCATTGAATGCAGGTGTGGTGATTCCTGTAACAAGAAGCACATGAGTAGCCCAAGAGATAGGTATAAAGGGCTGTGCTGCAGGATCACAAGAACAGATACTAAGCTGCAGCTGAGCTGATGCTGCAGATGCCTGCCACCGCCTGCCTCTGCCTGCCACCGCCTGCCACCGCCTGCCACCCTGCTCTATGCTGGACTTTTTGGACTCTGACATCTGGTGCCTCGTGTTTGCATGTATCATGCCGATAATTGGCTTTGAGCCTTAGAAGCTCTGGAAGCCTCTGTCAGTATAAGCCTCACGGACTGCAATCCACTTGGGGGAAGTGGAAAAGCCGGCCGGCGCGTAATCCCTGGGCGGGGCTGTGCCCAGGAGAGCCGTGAGTAGCCTACGCATGTAAGTCCAGGATTGGACTGCCTTGGGCGACCGTGCCTCTGAGAGGGATGGTGAGCCACTGTAGCTCTTGCCCAAGCAAGTCTGGGATTGGACTGCTTTATGGGTGACCGTGCCTCTAAGAGGGATGGTGAGCCGCTGTAGCTCTTGCCCATAAGGTCGGTGAGCTGCTGTAGCTCTTCCCATGCGTGATTACTGCAGATGGTGCCGCAATGTTATACTGCAAACTATGGTGGCCCGGTGTAAGGCAATATCTGGAACTGTGTTGCCCTTGAGTACGGCGACACCCCAGCTTGAGGGCTTGTTGGAGCAGGCTCCAATACCTGCTGGAGCAGTCCTCAGATGAACACACGATGGCCAGAAGCTCCCACTGCTCCTCTCTGAGACACCACTAAATTTCTGAAACTGAGAACCCAGTCAGTCTATCAGGGTTGTCCAAGCAATCACTGTTGGCTTAGCTCTACTCGCAACTAAGGATACGGATCAGTCCCTGTGCCAGCACAACTTTGCCTTATGATGAAATTACAGCCCTTGAAATGCGCTGTGAGGACTGAAGAGACTGGCTACAACCCATAAAAGACTCTAAACAAAATGAGAGCAATGTTCACATGACAGAGACCCAGGCAAGCTGTCTGAGATGAAAAAAGGTAGGTTGTCACTTTTTGTTGGTACTTATGAGAAGGCAGGCAGCAGTATTTGGCTGCTGATGGTGCTCAGGCCTGATGTTTCTCTACAGAAGAACACTCCAACAAAAGATACGAGACAACGAAGTCAACAGACTCTTCTGCTCCCTCTGTACTGTCTGCTCCCAGCTCTACTAGCACAAGAAGTTCTCTTGTGATCCTGGGTAAATCATCATTGTCCTAACAGAAATTACTGATCCCATGGGTCCACAGAGAGAAAAAAATTTATGCTGCTCCTTATTTAATTTTAAGCAAAAGCTTCTTGGCTTACTTGAATGGCTCACACTGAAGATTTGTCTGATTTCTTGCTCGAACCATAAACATCCAGCTTGCACACATCCTGGTCTGTTGGTACCTCAGAGACCCACCAGCACCGTACAGTGATGAACAGATGGTTGCAGTGACCTGTTCCGTCAGCCTAGAGGGATCCAGAAGACAATGCTTGTATATGTGTCTACCATCTGGATTATTCCAATAGATGGGATAATTTTTAGACTACTGTGGTTGCCCTACTGATTTGCAAATGAATGTTCTCAGTATTGCGTTACTTCAATTCAAAAACGTTGTGAAACATTCACATTCATACACATTTCCCTCTTACTCTTTATTTAATCACGGGTTGCTGACAATGGCTGTAATTCAAGGTAGCAGCTAACTGCTCACATAGTTTTGAGTATGTCTGTAGTCCAAAGACTGTTCATACTTTAAAAATTCTGCATCTAAATCTAACTTGGTTCTTTTTTGCCTTTGTTTACAAAGCATTAGAGCAGTGTGGTGAATCCCACAGTGACCCCTGGAAATTTTAACAATAGGATTCTCATGGAAAATTGCTTCTGAACCAAAGGCAGAGGAAGCTACACGCCTCTGGTTGTGATATCTGCTTTATCAAAGCCTGATTTACTACCTCAGAGGGATGACCTCAAGTCCAGCTAAGGATCTCAGATGGAGAAGCCAACTCTCAGGCACTTTACTTCAACTGGACACAAAGCCACACAGGAAAGCTTCAATATTGCACCCTGTGTCATGACCTTTTATCACTTCCTTCACATTCACCTACAAAATACCATCCAAGGAGCAGAGTGTTTCACTTTGGACTCTGAAGTGTGTAGTTCTGCCAGAGGTGCAGCACAACAAATGCTGCAGGAGGTACCAGCACATGAACCATGGTGCCCACTTGATGGAGGCTGAAAAGAGCGTGGCAGTTCTTCTCAAGGGCTGGCATGACACACAGACCTACACTCTCCCGTTTTTGGTGGGAATCCAACCTAAACAAATGCAGGGCAGCTCTCAGCAGAAGGGAGGAGAGCATGCTGTGTCTGCAGTGAACTGAAGCCACCGCTGCGCCTCAGCCTCGGCTGCAGCTGGACCATAGCATTCCTTTGGAGCTCATGTATTTCTCAGAGGCTTTTCTGTTTATTTTCTTAACAAAGCTTTGCAGACTTTTTAAGTGCAGGAAGGGAGACTTAGATATTCCCCTCCCTCAGTTTTAAAAAATCAGGCTCAATTTTGTAAATATATATAGGAAAAAAATACCTCTATTAGAATCTGCCAATCCTTTAAGGTCTGAACTTCGTGGCTTTGTTAAGCTGACTCAGGATCTTTTCATGTTTTAACTATGACATTTATTTTCAGTTGAATATTGTTAAATGAGCAATTCCATTATGGCAAAATTGATATTATTGTAATTGAATAATATGAGATATATCCAAAGGAAAAGAAATTAAGTAAATTTTGATTTAAATTCAGAAGTTAAATCCAAATACCTAAGTGAACTTGACAGTGTCTGTCACTTTGTCTTCAAGTAAATTCTTACTTCTTCCCTCCAGCACTGGAACATAAAGGTGCTGCCAATATGTGGATAAGCACTGTGCATTACACAAAACAGCAGTACATTCATGCCTTCTGTTGTAATGGAAACTCTCAATTTAAGATCTGAAGAGCAATAATAGAGAGAAGGAAAACTTGGAGCTATGATTTTTATCATAGCTGGTGGGATTTTTTTCCCAAGTGAGGTCAGGGAAACAGACTGGAGAACTACATTTATGAGGCTCCTCTTTGTCAAGCACAGTAGGACTTAAGCCCATCGTTCTCCTTGCAGTTACTGAACTACGGTCCCCTCAGACTTAGGTGGCTGCTGTGCCCATGTCACGGCTGGGTGTCAGGTCGTATCCTGACTCTGTCAGGTTAAGCCAGTGTTTCTGTATTATTGCCTTGTTATATATATATATTAGTAAAGACCTGTTATTCCTATTTCTCATGTCTTTGCCTGAAAGCCCCTTAATTTCAAAATTATAATAATTTGGAGAGAAGGGGGTTACATTTTCCATTCCAAGGGAGGCTCCTGCCTTCCTTAGCAGACACCTGTCTTTCAAACCAAGACAGGTTATTAAACATCACTCAGATAATTGTGTAGAATATTGTCTATTGTACAGAAGACCCTAAATCACTAACCACAAGGGAGGGGAAAACATAACTTATGTCTTACACTTCTTAATTGTTCTACTGTGTACTACACTTTCTTTAGTCATCATTCCTGCCTCCCACAGGAAACAGCATTAGGGTGTTAGGGATCCTCTCTTCATCTCCACCAGTATTCCAGTTCTTATGTTAATGTACCAACACCTCACAGAAGTTTGGCACCTCATCTGTGGAGTCCCTCAGAGGAAAACACAGTGCTATCACTAGCATTCTAGCCGTGCCACTACCAAAAGTGTACAAATACTGAACTCTATAAAGGGTTGCTTGCAAAATAAAGCCTGGACAGGGGAGGAAAGAAAGGAGACCATGAAGCCGAATGTCTTCAAAAAGAAATACAGAGCAGGGAAAACAAAATGGCTGTGAAGTGAATTGCTTTTGGACCAAGTGATATCAGTAAAGATGACATTTTTTACTAAAAGCATAAATAAGAATACTAAGAGGAAATATTATTTTTTAATTAATGCATTTTGGATTTCAGATTTGATTTAAACTTCACATATGATGCATTAACTTTTTGCATAAAGATTCAGGTTTAGACAGATCAAGTTTCTCTGCAGAAGGGGCTTTTAGGTCTCACTAGGCTGGAGGGGATGTAGTCAGAGATTTCAGTACTGCTGTTCACTGGAGCCCCCATTTCACAGGACATCATTGTGCCTTTGACTCTAGAAACCAGGATGCCATAAAAACAGATCTACAAATGAAAGCTCAAGAGTACTCTTGAAGAAGGATGCTTTCCTGAACTTGGAGCCAGAGGATTGGTGCGGACTCAGCTCACATATACCTGTGTTAATGTGTGATATTGAAACACGGTCCTTTGATGTACAGACTCACATTCAGAGAACAATGATGTCCTGTGAAATGGGGGCTGGCTCTGGGGGATGGCTCCTCTGACTTATTTTGAATTCATCAGTGATGAGGAGACCTCAGCAGAGCATAATTTGAGAGACACTCTGTCCAGAACCCCAAATCCCACCTGAGCTCTGTGCACAGCCAGACACTCACCTGCCTCCCTAAGGCACAGCCACTGCAGAGCAGGTGGCCCCTGCTCCTTCCCCAGCACAAGCTCCACGCTGGGAACAGCAGGAACGCTGGGAGCAGCAAAGCTTCCATAACTGTGTGACAGAGCTGGTCACAGAAGGCACGAGAGGGACAGGAGGAGCAGAAAGGACAGTGTCTGCAGACAGCTTTGGCGCCCACAGCCAGCCACACTTACTGACTGGGAAGGAGAAAGGCAGGCCTATAATTAGCAAGAAAAGCAGATAGGCTCTCTTGAGAAATGCTCACTGCTTTGGAAGATCAACACAAGGCAACAGCCTCGTCCCTGCTCTTCTACAGAGGCCACCAGCAGTCCCTGCACTCCCCCGCTGTCACCACCCTCTCTGCTCCCTCACCTCCCAAGTGCTTGGGCTTGTCACAGAAGGCTCTGCTCACTCTCCTGGAGACCCCCACTCATTTACTGCTGTTCAGATATGCAACACCCCTGCATGCCTTGGCTGCTGCCATTTATGAGCATGGACTAGGAAGGAAATGCAATTGTTTGATAATTTTGTAACACTACTTTTATATTATTTGGGCTTGTTGTCCAGAAGCAAAAGGGCATTTACTTAACCCATCACACTGCAGAGTTTGCAAGTCTGATAATTTGTAGTCTGCTGAAGACACAGAGCTGAACTCAAGAGTGTCTGTTGCTCTTTAAAACTATTTTTGCTGTCTAAATGCTAAGGATTCAGAGCAGCTGCACAGTGTATACCACAGCTTTACACCTTGTTTTCCACGGACACATTCTTCTCCTCCAGGAGCCCATAGCAGCAAGGCAAAGGGAAGGCAGAAAATTGCAGAAGTTTCCCTTTTTTGCAAGGATAACAGTTTTGAAGAACCATAGGGGATGGAGACTGCTCTCCTGCCACACATTTCAGAGCTGCAAGGAAGAAAAGAGCTCCTGGTTGGCCTCTTTCCTCTTGCTGCCACTGCTGGGAAGCTTTAATATCACTGACCTCAGGCATCTCTGCAGCAGGGGACACTCAAAGCTCAGAGGGTGAGGCATTCTGCCCCCTTGGATGCCTGCCTGATCATGGATGTGATCTCCACTTCACCAAGGTTTAGCACCATTATACAGCCACATCTTGTTCACGCAAGCAAAGCAAGACAGGGAGGTGACTGAAAAACCTTTGCCTTCACAAAAAAATTTTGCTTCTGTTCTAGCACATAATGTGAATTATCAGTAGAAAATCTCAACATTTAGTAATTTGTTTTTAAGGAAATGTACTGACAAAAAGTTATTTTTTCAGTATGGTGAGCACTTTTTGAGGTAATATTGTGTTTCAATGAAGCCCAGCTTTTCCATAGAAAATAAACTTTCCTTATAACCACACTAAGAATTAAGCTGGTTTTAAGCACAACAAACTCCATGGGTGATGCAAATCTTTCCCTTTTTTTTTTTTTTTTAACAGTCTTACATATTTTCCCAAATATATTGTTTGACTCACCTTTTCTGTGCTGGCTTATTTCTTTGGTCATCTGCAGTAATTCTCTTCTTTCTGTTACTATTTTTAAAAATACCAACATTTTGTTTTAAAATAATTTAATAGTGCTTCTGGCCTTCCTCTTAGACTGTATATTTCCAGCTCTACCTGCCTTCTCACGAAAGTTGGCCTTAAGCCTAATTTTTCCTAAGATTTGGAATTATCCCTGTCCCTTGTTATCTGAAGTGGCTTGTTATTTGCTCTCTGTTCTTCCCACTGTTTCCTGATCATTCCCAGTGTTTCCTGTGTTGTTCAGAGAAAACGATCATTCTGATGACTTAAAGGGAAGACGAAGGATAAATAGAACTCAGAATCATTACCATGACCTGTAATAATACGTGTCCAGGGCACACACGCACTGAAGAAACCCCCACTGTATACAACCTGAAACTAAAATCTGCCATTACTTTAACACACTTTATCTTTAAACTGTGCAGTTTTCCTATCGGGCAGAACTGAATGTAACCCCGGATCAGATGGAACTGAAGCATTAGGAGACTTGCCTGGAACAGATTTTGCCTTTTTGCAAATGACGCTCTGGTGTGTTTAATTTGTTATCTATTAATGCCCAAACCCTCTTCCTCACTGTTACTATATAACCTTTTTTTCCTCTGGGTTTTGATTGATAAAAGTTTGCCTTGAGATTTTTTTTCCCCTCTCATTGACATAATTTTATGATGTTGAATTTACTCTTGGGAGTCACAGATTTTGCTAGAACTCTCCAAGGCAGTTTCAGTGCTCCAAAACTGTAACTTTCCACAAATTGCAATAATCAACTAGTTTAAAATTCCAGATAATTCATGAAAGCAAAATTAAGTATGGATTTACCCTTGACACAAAGGTATTTAAATTTCTAAACTCAGTTTGAATGTGATATCAGCCCTGAATTTTGTATCAACTACCTTATTAAAAAGCTTGTGATTGCTTCAAAAATGTACCAGCTTTGCAAAGACTTCTGTGTTTTCTAAAAACCCATATTCCCCACAGTATATCAACCTGTTACCGTCTGACCATTTACAGAAGAATCTCTCTGTTTGCTTTTTGCTGTGCTAGATATTGAAGTGAGACAAAGTGGCCAGCAGCTCCCTGGGTTGTTTACTTAGCCATTTACAAAGAGGAGATCTCAGCAGAAATAAGTGCTGCTATTGCCCCTTATTATATTATCTGAATGGCTCTATTTCTCCCTTCAGGACGCTCTGGTCCGAATCTCCAGGTCTAGCTTATCCTGAAGTGTTTTACTTGTCTGGAGACTGAGGAGTTTGTTATTATGAGTAAGGAACAATACACTGCTTTTCCTCAATGGACCTCTGCACAAACCCTGGCTTGGTGTGAGCTCTGGAGGCCAGGAGCAGGGTATGGTTCCAGCTGGGTTCTCTAAGCACCTGCACTGCTTTTCTGCTTGTCCCACCAAGCCCTGGCTCATTCCCTGGGAAGCATGGACCAGCCTTTTCTGAACAACCATCCAACAGGAGGAGAATTCTTTGCTGAACAAAAATCTACTTTCAAGTCACAGAATATTCTCAGTTGGAAGGGATCCACAAGGATCAACTCCACAACCTTGGCATTATTAGCACCATGCTCTAACCAAATGAGCTCATGTCAGTCACATTTGACCACTGAGTAATTATTCTACTGTGAACATCACACTGTAAAATGCATTCAGCAATTCATAAGCCTGGTGGGCCAGTGGCCCAAGAATTCCTTGATGCCCAAGAACTGTGGGGTTACAAGACTGGGCTGTAGGCAGCCTTGGCCTCATGGCTTGTGGCTGTGTCCCTGGGAGGAGGGAAGGCCAGCATTGAATGCAGGTGTGGTGATTCCTACAACAAGAAGCACATGAGTAGCCCAAGGGATGCTGGGTATAAAGGGCTGTGCTGTAGCATCACAAGAGTAGCAGATAC
>VWZT01009316.1:204196-228828 GCA_013397055.1 Pachycephala philippinensis
GCGTAATCCCTGGGCGGGGCTGTGCCCAGGAGAGCCGTGAGTAGCCTACGCATGTAAGTCCAGGATTGGACTGCCTTGGGCGACCGTGCCTCTGGGAAGGACGGTGAGCTGTTGTAGCTCTTGCCCAAGCGAGTCTGGGATTGGACTGCTTTATGGGTGACCGTGCCTCTGAGAGGGATGGTGAGCCGCTGTAGCTCTTGCCCATAAGGTCGGTGAGCCGCTGTAGCTCTTCCCATGCGTGATTACTGCAGATGGTGCTGCAATGTTATACTGCAAACTGTGTTGGCCTGGTGTACGCCAATATGTGGAACTATGTTGCCCCAGTGTAGGGCAACAAGAACTGTCTTCCTCCCAGCTGTATCAAAGGCAAACCCCCACTTTGCGCCAGTTACACTGCCCTAAGCACAGTGCCAGGGGCAGGAACTCGTTCATCCAGACCTGCTGCCAAACCACTTGCGCTGTGGAACCACAGTCCAAAACACACAACGTTTAATTGCAAAACTTGCTTAGGCAGCTGCTGAAAAGGAGAGACAAGTTGCTTACACATGCATAGTGCTGAATGGCGTATCTTATGTGGACTTCAAGGTGCTTCATAAATATCATCTAAACCCAAATATTATTTAAGCCATCTAAAAAGAAACCGCTTCTCTGCGAGTCAGAGCTCTGGTTCACACGCACCGAGGCGATGAAGTGGGTACTGACATCCACCAACCATTTGCTGCTCAGACGCAGTGACTGCAGCAAGGAAAGCTGAACAACATCTGAAGCAACTTCTAGATCCCCACAGCCCAGTACTTCAAAGTAAATTGAAATTGTATCACCATGTGGTCTCAGGAAGGGTATTACGGTAACCAACTCCCGTTTCAAATCACCAAATGCAGGTAAAAACATGATTATATTGTATTAAGTAGCTTTCTGAATGCACATTCATATCAGGACAACAGTGCTGTAGTCTGTAGAGGGTACATGGTTTCGAAGCTGAGAGCACAGGACATGGCTTCTGGTCACCTGGAATTCCTTATGCTGGATCATAGCTTGCCTGTGGACTAGGCAGTACTGCCAACAGCTCACTCCCCTACTTGTGCACATTTCTTTTCCAGTGCTTCTCACAATGTTATTACTGCTTTTCCCTCAGGTTTTAGCAAAAAATATAACCTGATTTAGCATTTTTCTACTGTATTTTTCCAATTACTATGATATTTTCAAAGTTTCTTTTGACTCAGTTTTTATTTCCCCCAAATATTGTTGTAGCCTGGAGAAAGAGTCTGATGTCAAGATGGGCCTAGCTTTGAACCCAGGGTGGAGAAACTTTTGATACACTTCCAGACTTTAATTCTCTACTCGGGTCTCTCGAGTATCCGAAAAAATCAACTTTCCCAGGCCCCGCTTGCCTGTGAGATGCTGGAGAGTAAAGCACCTCTTTCTGAGAGGTAAGGTGCTGATTACACAACTTTCAGCACATCCTGAAAGCTGATTCCAAAACCTAATATTGTTTTTGGCGTCACACAGAGTTCTTCACATACCCTTTAGAGGGGAAAGCAACTGCACTAAGGTGAAGGTTTTTTAGTATAACTTGCAATAATTGGCATTGAGAAATAAGACAACCTAAGACCCAGCTCAGACTAAGCCAAATCTCTGCCACATCATTCATGAGATTTTGTTTTTGTCCTCTCATTTCAGTGTGGTCATGCATCAAAGGTTGCTCCACAAAACTGTATTAGACTGAAATTTTTACACTCTCTCCTCTAGCTAGTACCCAGGATAGATGTGCTGCAGAATTTCAGTATAAACTGCTGTACATAGAGACAAGAAAGCACAGAGATTTCAAATCTGCTCCTCAAACAAAACTTCTTCTTGCCAAACTGATGTCATTAATGATTCTAAGCACATTCAGTAGTCAAGAAGACAACCATCAAAAATGATCACAACTTCAGAGCGTGTCTTAGAGCAGTTCTATTGTTAAAATAAAAAGCTGTTGGTTAAACATCAAAGTGTGCTGAACAAACCCTTTATTATTACAAAACAAAATAATTTCCATATCTATATCTGTATCTATATCTATATCTGTATCTATATCTATATATCTGTATATATCACCATACATATATATATATAAAAAAGCAGGGCAATGCAGATTTCCCCTCAAAGCTGGAAGCAAAATTTTCTTTATTGGCAACTGCCCAACTACCTTTCCTTAAAATACAATACAGTAAAAAGAATCTCCTCTTCCCACATCTCATATTCAAGCTATCCAAAAATACTTACCACGCAGACCAACACTACAGTCCTGTGTACCAAGACAGCCTCCCAAATGCTGATTCTGTTTAACATGAGGGGCCTTGGGTCCAGACTGCGTGGGAGATGTCTGTGTGGCTGCTGCCTCCCCCCACAAAGCCAGCATCCATGCATGGTGCTTCCCTACAGCCCTGTCGCCCTTCTCCCAGTCTTCACAGGGGAGCTCACCCCTCTCAGCATCTCTATCTCCCCTCTTGCAGAGGAGAACGACTGTAAATCGGGACGACTTCACCAACACTGACTGGAAGCCAGAGAGACCTGAAAACACATGGAGCCACCAGTCTTTCCCAGCTCCATGCACCAGTGATATTCCCAGAGCAGCGTGATTCCTTCAGCACGGCTGTGACAGCAGAGTCCTAGGCGTGAGCAGAGAGCTCTCTCTGCCAGGTGCTGCACAAACAGCATAAATTCAGAGTTTACTGAAAAAGCAACCAGAACCTGAAATGGACACTCCCTTCCTCCAGAGCAAAGGAAGGGAAAATAAATAAGTGAGATAGATAAATAGAAGCCAGCAGGGAAATTAACGTCTAGCCTAGAAAGTATTTCAGAAAAAGGGTGAGCCTCTCAAAATGGTATCTTGAGAGAGAAGCACAGTTGCTGGGAATCAGAACGTTTTCCCACCAGGTTTAAGATGTTTTAACAAAACACAGTTAATTTCTTCTGTCCTGAAAGAACATTTAAGCATTCTTTTAATTAGTGGGAATTTTTCTCAACCTTCAACCCATGTCTGTTTTCACTCTTGGCTTTGAAGCAAAAGGCTCTAACCTATTTCTCTCTACCGTTGGGAAGAAATAAAAAAAATTAAAAAAATAAAATAACCAGGCTTAGAAAAAATGCTATCAGTTTCTTTTCCAAGACAAAAGAGGACCTCTGAGATTGCAAGCAGCTTCAACACTAAGCCTTTGAAGCTAGGGTGTTTTCCCAGATGTATTTTCCTGGATGGAGTATCTGGTGGAATAGTGGTGGACATCATGGAAGGCAGCCCATTGACAACACAGTACTGGGAACAGCTGATCATCCTGCTGCTTTCCTGCATGATCATCACTTATCAGGTTTTGAGCTAACATGGAGAAGACAGAGACCCTATTCTCATGCTCAGCCTGTGAGCAGGACAGAAATCTGGCTTTTGCCCAAGAGGATGGACTGGATGATTCCTCAAGTCTGCCTTTCTTCAACAGCTAGACACCCAGGAAAATAAGGGACACCACGCTTTTCATACCTGTTTGGTTCAAGGTAAAAAGAGATTTTGAAAAAGGGGTTCTCAAAAATGGAAAAGAGTAAACCCAAGGAAAAGGACAAAATCATGAGACCTAGTGAGCAGTCATCAATCAGCAATATAAATAGATTGTGCAGTTTATTTAACTTGGTTTTGCTGCATACTTTGGCATTTGAGCCATATATTGGCTGGAACGGTTTTTTCCCAAGTGTTTTTCTGAGCATATTGCTCCCAAGATGGTGTCCTTAACAACCCAAGTCACGCATCCAGAGGCCTTTTCTAGCAGCAATGCCTCCATAAGCATATAAATTTGAAAAGTGAATTTGCTTGTGATGACAGTATTGCTCATCAGGGATCTGGCTAACTCCCGTGCATTTGGTGTCCACAGCACATGGTCAGATGGAGTGGGTCTACTCCATTCTGTCACAAACCCAGTGCAGGTGGGACAAGTGCACACCCCACATGGAAGTACAAGTGGTGCTGAACTTTGGTGCTCATGACTTTTATTTTTTTCCAGAAATCTCTCCCAGAACAAACACTTTTCTTTTCTTGTGTAAAATAAGGCTTGGCACTAGCAAATCCAGAATAAATCTGCTTTTTAGCAGGGCCTGTTGCAACAGGATGAGGGGCAATGGTTTTAGGGTAAAGGAGGGTCAATTTAGATTAGATATAAAGAAGTTTTTTACAATGAGAGTGGTGAAACACCGGAACAGGTTGCCCAGGAATTAACCTGGTAGATGTCTCAACCCTGGAAAAATTCAACGTCAGGTTGGATGGGAGTCTGATCTAGTTGAAGATGTGTGGGGTTACAAGAGTGGGCTGCAGGCAGCCTTGACCTTGATGGCTTGCGGCTGTGTCCCTGGGAGGAAGGAAGGCCAGCATTGAATGCAGGTGTGCTGATTCTGGTAACAAGAAGCACGTGAGTAGCCCAAGAGATGGGTATAAAAGGCTGTGTTGTAGGCACACAAGGGCAGATACTGAGCTATAGCTGAGCTGATGCCTGCCACCCTGCTCTATGCTGGACTTTTTGGACTCTGATGTCTGGTGCCTCATGTTTGTGTCCATCATGGCGANGTGCCTCTGGGAAGGACGGTGAGCTGTTGTAGCTGTTGCCCAAGCAAGTCTGGGATTGGACTGCTTTATGGGTGACCGTGCCTCTAAGAGGGATGGTGAGCCGCTGTAGCTCTTGCCCATGAGGTCGGTGAGCCGCTGTAGCTCTTCCCATGCGTGATTACTGCAGATGGTGCCGCAATGTTATACTGCAAACTGTGCTGGCCCGGTGTAAGTCAACATCTGGAACTATGTTGGCCCCTTGTGTACGCCGACAAAGATGTCCCTGGTTACTGCAGGCGATTGCATCTAGATGGCCTTTAAAGGTCCCTTCAAACTCAATTTTTCTATGATTCTATGAAAATCCGAAGGGTTTCAATAGTTTTATGTCTTCTTGTTGTCAAAGCAGTATCAGACAAAAACTACCTTTTTTTCTTGAAGGAAAGCAAGTTCCAAAAAAAGTTATACAGCACAAACTTTAGAAGAACATTACATTATCATGCAAATGATCAGTTTCTTACCACTTTAGGTATTCAGGCTATTTCAGCTGATCCTCACAGTAACATTTGTAAACCATATTAATCATTATTTTAGAATAAATTTACCTATGGATGACAACAAATTGATTACTCTAAAGTTCAGTAAGCTAAAAAAGTACTTCTTTTTCATCCATAGATAAAACCTTGGTGTCCAAATATGTCATTGAGATATGCATCCAAGCATTACAAAAATATGTTTAATGAAAAGTACTTTTCCAAGCCAACAACTCTCAGGACCTAAAGCCTGTATTTTTGTAAGGATGGATTTGCTTGTGTAGGCATATTTACTGTAGATGTGTTTTTATTTGCATTCATTGGTGCCATAGGTTGCATGAGAATCAATAAATCTAGCATGCTGTGTTTCTTACATCCCAAAAATTCAGTATTGTACTCTTGAGGCTCAGCATGGTAAGTACATCGAGTGATGTTCTCAATAACACCGAGCATGCATTTTAACCTGTTGCCTATCTGCAGATGCTGTTTTGCACCTGTAGTAATAAGACTGTGCCACTCAAAGCCTTCAGAAGCTTTGTGACAGCTTATGAGGATCCAGAGACGTTTGCAGGGATGCAAACTAACTTTTCATTTGCTTCATGTGCACAAATTATGTTTACGTATCAGCCTGCCAGCAGTGTTCATGTGACCTTCACCATCAGCTGGATGCTGCCTGATGAGATGGTGCCTGTGAGATCTCATTAATTCTGCCCTGTATTTTGAACCTCTTCTCATCTACAGGACAGTGTTGGCAGGAGAAGCAATAATGATGGTGGAGAGAAAAGGCTCTGCAGTGCTGTCTGAGATTCAGGGCATCTCCCAGCACTTTAAGGAGTGTTCCTAGATGAGATTTTCAGAGGGACATCAGTCTGAAGCAAAAAAATGGTTGCTATAAAAGGTAGTGCTGGTTCGAGCCTGTGCTTGTTTTCCACTCTGCCACAGCCTGAGAAGAATGAGGTAAATGACTCAGCTCTCTCCACACATATATAAGGCATTTCCACTGGCCCTGGAAGTTCCCAGCTTTGTGACATGCAATAGATCAGGGAATCTCTGCCATCATGAAATTAGGCTTCTTCACAAAGACTTTCAACTCCTGGGACATTCTTATGATGAATATAATTAGCCCCATTTTAAAGCTGGCAGCAGAAGCAGGGAAGAACTTGCAAAAGATCACACACATGGGTTGGTCTTCTGTGGCACATCCACTTAATTCCAGGCAAGTACTTAAAACACAAGACTCTCATGAATTTAAAACTGAATTTCCATCACCTCTTGTATTGGAGGTCATGTTGAGGAGTACTATTAAAATTAAATTCAGCCCAAAATCTTAAGGTTAAAATAATTTTTAAATGTAGCCTTTAAAAAAAAAAAGCGAGCAAAGACAAGATCCGCAATAACACAGAGACGATTAATTACCTAGGCAGACTCCTTTTCAAGTTCATGACTCATGCCAGCGTATAAATGTCTGCATGAAGCCAGCTCTTAATGCTAATTTTGTCACTGTAAGAAAATCGTAACCTTCTCTGAGAAAAACTGAGTGCATACCTTGCTATTGATTTTTCAAGAGCCTGACTGGCAGAGTGCTGTACTATAACTGCAGATTTGTGCTAATGCTCTAAACTGTTTTGCTAAATTTAATCTTTCACCACGGATATGAGAGACTCCTGGCCATGCTGCAGTTGGCCTCAGCTGCACAGAAGCTGTGGTCACAGCCACTTAATTTGTTCCTTCTTACTGAATATAGACATGCAAGTGTATCACTTAATAAGTCAAAACTCCCATTCCATATAATGACAAAACCACAGTACAAAGAATACAAAGAGTAGGAGTAAGAAAAGATGCATTTCTGTTGGAACTAATCTGTGGTTCAAATGTTCCCCTTGCTGCTCCCCCGCCAGAAGCTGCTGTGTTTATCAGCTGGTGCTGGCACGGGGTCGCAGTGCTGGGCGCTGACAGGGCTGCTGAGGGACCTGGCCCTATCTGCCTCCACAAGACCCCTCCTTGGAACTATCGCCTCTTACCACAGAGTTAATTTAGAGACATGAGCTACCAACTGTAGGTATCTGCTTTTTATATAAGAAGCACCAAAGTGCTCATTGGGTTTTTTAAATCTTAACGGAGCACTACAAGAGAAAGTAATTGTGTCTGATGGTCCATATGCACAGCCCTACTTGGCCACACGGTGCCAAAAGCTACACACACCATGGCTGAAAGTACCCATTACAAGGGCAGCATTTCCATTAGGGGTCACGAGCTCATTAAACGGGGGAAAAAAGAAACATGGGCACATTGACATGGGCATTTCTCTCTGCTGGTGGCAGGCAGAGCCCAGGCAGTGCAGGGAGGATGGAGCCAGCAGCACTGCTGGGCTGCACCACCCCAAAATCTGCTGCTCCTCTTCATCTCCCCTGGAAAGTCCCTGGCAGGGAGCGGGATGTCTGCATCATGCTGACACCAGAAGTGTCATCAACACAAGGACCTCATCGTGACAGAGCCTCTCCAAACATGTAGGCACACAAGGGACTTGAAGCACCACGTCTGACAAGGCACTGAGCACAGCAGAGGTTTTTGACTGGCAGACTGAGAGCAGTCAAGTGTCCTGGCAGCCCCTGGCATACCACAGGCTGCCTTCCCACTACACAAAGCAAAAACAGCACAAGGAAAAGGATAAGAAGGGGAAAAATGCCTCCTCCCACCATCGCTTTCACCTTGCCTATGGCAGCATACACAGGGAGCAAGGCTCTGTCTGTGAAAGCCAAGGGCCCGAGCAAAATGTCACCTGCTGTCACCTGCTGCACCCAGCTTCACCCCAGACACTGGGCACCCAGGGGAACAGGTGTCCAACTGCTCCAATGTTCACAGGGGCTCGCAGAGCAGGGAAGGGGCAGGAGCTGAAGGCAGCATGGGGAGTGCCCCTGTGCAGCCCCAGCAGCCCCTATCCTGCTCTACTGGGTGGCCAGGCTGGCCCCAGGCTGGCCCCTCCAAAGCAGGAGTTGAGTGGAGAGTGAGACAGAGAGAGTGCTTCATCACATAAAGCCACACAATGCAGCATTGGCACCCAAGCCAGCGCAGATCCAAGCAGGGACGTTTGTATGATGCAGTGGCACATGGGGTGGAAGTCTGAGCTTGTATCTCCAAAGCAGCCCAGTCTTATCCCAAAGTGCTGAACCCAAGCAGCATCTGGAGGCAACACAGGGAGAAGCATCTCTATATCCCTTTTTCTAGGCTATGTGGAGGCAGTACTTACATTCAAAGGTGTTAGAGGGAGAGATAACTAAAGCATGTATTCTTTTTTTTTCCAGAAAAAAATTATATCTCTTTCACTTCTTTTAAGCTACTTTTAAATGTGAAGTGATTGGTTACTAAGCTCATTAATTCCTTGCAAGTATTCTCAGAAAATGAAAGAGAATGTGGTCAGCCTAGATTGATTTTATGACTTTGTTATTATATTTTATTCATATCACTGTCATAGACTTATGCACACGTGGAACAATCAGTCAACTGGACAAATATTAGCATTTCCATTAGGGGTCACGAGCTCTAGTGAAATAGTGAAATAAAACCATTTGCTGGATGTTCCAGTGTTTCTGTAGCAAATCAATAATGAGTATTTAAATTGTTGTTCAGACATCAAAGCTAAGATGAATGGGGACATTCTCATTTCTTTCCTGCTGCTATGCTTTCAGGTTGTGCCTTTTAAATAAGACCTGGCATGTGCAATTCACATCACAGAATAATTTATACTTAAAAGCAACAGGTCTTATTTTCAGAGCAACATGCCAGCCATCTCCATACAATGGTATGTGGATTTAGCCTATTCATCTTAATTGCAGCAATTGAAAAGCATCCACAGTAATCTGTTATGCGGCTTGAATACCTTCTTCATTATTGCATCCAGACAGCACAGCACTTGTTTGCACTAACCACTCAGCCTGCCAGGGAAGATCTACGGCACACCCCTGCTCAGGAGCCCATCCCATGCTAGACAGCTTCCAGAAACCAGGACAGTTCTGGGGCTTGAGAGCAAACTTGCATAGAGTTATGATTATATTCTTAGGGTACATTAATTTTGTCAGTGTCACTTCCCAAACACAAAGAATTCTCATCTTTAGGTCAAATCTACTGGTATTTTACTAAATGGTGTGGGAGGCTGGAGAGGGAAGAGGCAGAGTACCATGAGAGGTTTGATGCAGCAGTGATCCTTAGAAATGTTATGGATGTATTTATTCAACCAAGAGGGTCTTTGCTGGATATGTTATTGGATCTATGATTTATTTGTTATTTGATGCTGTGCTCAAGATGAATTCTTTTAAGGGCTTTACTCTGTATAACTAGAAGGGTGAGGGATGGCTATATTTTACAGAAAACAGGGATGTGGCTTTTTAAATACCTGAGAAAATATTTGCATTTGCAAAATAGGACAAACACAAGAGCATAAATCAACAACAAGCACTGCAAGTACACTGTCAAGGACACAGACCTTAAGGAGGCCATTTAGCTTGTGTAACTTAGGCCATACTTGGAGATGTACAATTGCACAGGAAGGTTATGTAATTTCTCTTATAAGCAATGCAAAAAAATAACAGTTATTAATTTGTGTTTCTGAAATGTGCAATGAAAACAAGATGCCTTCAGGTCCCAGATGCATTCCATAATTCCCTGTTTTCCTGTTCTGGCCATGCTGACTCCAACAGTACACCAGGCCCCCTCTCCTCTGGCCCCACCTGCAATAAAGCACCATGATCCTCTCTTTGAGAGTGAGCAGGACCACGCTTCTCTACTGCCAAAAGATTAGTAGCTCCACTGAAGCAGAAGCTGATCCTTTGGAGGGGTCTGTGGCTCTGGAATGCTCTCAAGCCTTTGCCTTGCAGGTATTATCAAAAAGATGCAACAGAGGCTGAATCTGCAGATGTATTTTAAATTGTAAGCACCAAGCAGGCCTATTACGAAGACAGCCCAGGCATTAGTGGTACCCAAACGTTGCTTCCAGATATCTGGTGTAAAGTGACTTACCCTGCATGAAGTGAGGAAACAAGCTAAGGTGCTGAAGGGATGAGTGGGACAAAATCCCGAGGCATAACTGATGGCTGTTTTCACCTGATCTTCATGTGATGAAACTGAGCCTCTGACTCATTACATTAAATTATATTTCCAAACTGCCACAGCAGAGAAGTGAAGAGCAAAAATATCACTCAGAAACTAAAAGCTCTGGCTTTCAACAACAGGTGGACATTGTAAGGAATCGGGAGAGGAAACAACAGCCATGGAGGCATCTTAGCTTCAGCCAATCTTTCTTCATTTGGCTAACAGCATGTCCCTTACCAAAGGCTTTGAATTTCTGACTTTTAAATAAAAAGGCTGGCAAAAAAATTCAGAATTGTAAAGACAATAGGTTCTTAAATTGTGGGGTTACAAGAGTGGGCTGTAGGCAGCCTTGGCCTCATGGCTTGCAGCTGTGTCCCTGGGAGGAGGGAAGGCCAGCATTGAATGCAGGTGTGGTGATTCCTACAACAAGAAGCACATGAGTAGCCCAAGGGATGATGGGTATAAAGGGCTGTGCTGTAGGATCACAGAGCAGCAGATACTGAGCTGAGTTGTAGCTGACTGGGTGGATGCTGAGCTGGTGCCTGTGGATGTGTGCCACTGCTTGCTGATGCCTGCCTCTGCCTGCCACCCTGCTCTATGCTGGACTCTTTGGACTCTGACATCTGGTACCCTGTGTTTGTATGTATCGTGGCGATAACTGGCTGAGCCTTAGAAGCTCTTGAAAGCCTCCAGCAGTACAAGCCTCACAGACTGCAATCCACTTGGGGGAAGTGGAAAAGCCGGCCGGCGCGTAATCCCTGGGCGGGGCTGTGCCCAGGAGAGCCGTGAGTAGCCTACGCATGTAAGTCCAGGATTGGACTGCCTTGGGCGACCGTGCCTCTGGGAAGGACGGTGAGCCATTGTAGCTCTTGCCCAAGCAAGTCTGGGATTGGACTGCTTTATGGGTGACCGTGCCTCTAAGAGGGATGGTGAGCCGCTGTAGCTCTTGCCCATAAGGTCAGTGAGCCGCTGTAGCTCTTCCCATGTGTGATTACTGCAGATGGTGCCGCAATGTTATACTGCAAACTGTGCTGGCCTGGTGTACGGCAACATTAAATAAATATTCTTCAGCTCTTCACTTCTGTCAGGTATCCATCCATAGGTACTCAACTGGTCTCTGTCATTTCGGTATTAGGAGCATATCCCAAAAAATCAGGATAGAAATAGCAACATTCTTATAATGTCAGGTAATAGCAGAAGAGGGTATTTAAAAGGCATATCTAGACAATAAATATATGTTCTCATTTTTCAGCTGATTAGTAAGCTAGGAGATGTGATGTGTTCTTGTGACAGAGAGTAAGTGCAAATCAATACTCAGTTTTCAAACAAATGAAGTTAGTGGACATCCTAAATTCTGCTCAAAATCTGTATCTGGCCTCTGTGACAACAGTTTCATACTGTCATGGCCTATTATTGAAACACTGCATTATTTTTTATATCAGTGTGGTGGCAAAAATAGAGTTCGATTACACATTTTCCATGGGATAGCATCACGTATATTTAATTATTTTTTGTGGTGGTTTCCAAAACTCAATGGAAAACATACAGCTTAGGTCTTTCGTTTCTGAACTAGTTAAGGAATACTCACTGTTTTATGTAATCTTTAGTATCTTTTTTTGTCCTCTGTGAAATTACAGTTATAATTGGACAAACTTTGAATAAGAAGACACAGAAATGACAAAATCTCTGTTCTCAACAGCTTAATGCATGGAAAAAAAACCCAGATACCCACCTACAGAATAAGGTCCAGACATGGTTTCCTTCCCCTCACCATGTTTTTTCCCAGCTAATTGCAAAACTGAACAACTTTTAAACCCAAGTTTACTTACAACCATGTCAGTCTCTCTCAGTCACTAATAATATGCCCTTTCACCCAGTGTTTGCATTGTCACTTCTAAAAATGTTTTTCAAATGTGAAGAGATTAATCTTTTTTTATCATATCCACATATTAAAATTACTTTTTTTCTTTACTGCTCTTTACAGATGCCTTTTTTTTTTCCTATAGTATAAAAGAAACTAATGTGTATCAATCCATTACAGCTAAAACTGTGGTCAAACTCACTTTTTTTTCTTGTTACAAGTACTATAGGCAAACTTGCCTGCACATAGCCCATAATTTACCTGTAAAAATAGCCCACATAATCTAGCAGTAATGCAGGCTTTATATACGTGTGTCCTTTCCTGTAATCCCTTCATTTTGATCCTCCACGTGGTTACTATACTAAAGCAACACAGGAAGAGCTCAAGAAAGATGTTCAGCGTGCACAGAGTAAGGGATATTCCCTGTTGCAGAAGTCCTGTAGTCCAAATGAATGACATACACTGAAGCAATAAGGACGTATTTTTGCCAGATCTTCATTTTACTATGAGATTGGTAGAGTGGAATAAATATAATTCAAGATACTCATTCATAAATATTCATTTCACAAAAGCACTCTTCTGGTAATGAAAAGACTTTCTGAAAAAAGGGCAACGTTAACAAAACAAAGGACTGCTTCATTCAGGGAACAGGGTCAATCCACACTAACTTTTTGTGTATGAACATGTTTGTGGCTAAGACACTATGATAAACCTTGCACACCTTCAATATTTTAAACTGTCATATCATACAGCCTTCCACTGACAAAGGGCTGACACACGTTGAAGGCAAGTAAACATGAGAGCTTTCATTATAGACTCATGCACATGTGGCATAGTTGAAAGAAACCCCCCAGTAATGTTTGGTTTCCCACTTCATTCAGTCACTAGTTCACATGTTCCCCTGAGTCCATTACATTTCCGTCCCTAAATTATTATTTCTCATTCTGTGTTGCTGATACTATCTTGATGTTCTTGGCATATGTTAACAGCACCCACAGGGCAGATAAACTGTTCTAGTGGTCTCAAACTAATAAAAGAACGGTTCTTACCAGGCACAGAGGAGATTCCTCAGAAACCCATTAACAGCTGCAATGATTCACTCAGTTTTCCATGGATCTGTATTTGCTGTGGCATCAGCTTTGCATATTAAGAAATGCCACATTTGGTAAATCCCCAGTAAATGGCAATTTTCCCTCAACTAGTTCAGTTTGACATGCACAACTTCAAAGATATGCATTGTGGGATGCAGTCCAGTAATGTATCTCGCTGGTTCAGGGGATTTGCCCAGCTCTGGAGCAACCTCCACCCTCCTCATTTTTATTAGAGAGGCAGGATACTGACTTAAATGAGTTCTTGTGTTTCAGGCACCACTGCTCCCCTTACACCCCCAATCTTTCTTAGTATGGTCTCTCCTCCTCTCATCATAGGCTTTGTCTAGTTCCAGAGAAAGCCACTGAGGTCCACAGCTGCTTTTTCTCACTCCTGGCTCCCTCCACAGAGGCAGCAGAAAAAGAAAACCTCCTCAACCTGGACTGCTCAGCTGCTGACAGCAGTTATTTATCCAGGACTTCTCAGCAACCATGACCTAACAGCATTTCTGAGATGTGACTTGAATTCACGATTATGAAAGAGCTGAATGCTGCAGCTTATGTGGTTTTTAAACCTTCATAGATGTTGTCACCTCAAAGCATGCTCCAAGTCAAAAGGCTGGGTTTATACACACAAATATATATGCACTTATGTTGTATTTAAACAATGACACAAACGTTCTTCAAGGAGTATAACTGCACAACCCAAGCCTTCAGCTAACAAAAGTCAATGGATATGAAGTCCATGTGTGTTCATAAACAAATGACAGATTTATTTGTTTATGGGGTTTTCTCACAGTGTAGTTCTTACCACCTCGCCACGCCTTATCAGTGACTTTGCATGGTATCAACAAACTTGAGGACACTGAGACAGCAGAAATTATTATTAAAGTATAACAAGATTGTATTGGAAAAACACGCATGGATTTATTTTACCAATGGTGATATAACTCAAAAATCTAGGTTTTAGGGCAGGTCAGCACATAGGAAACAAGCAGAGAAGCCTCTGAGCTGTCAGGTTGCCTTTGGACAAGGACATGACAAAACTGATGTTGTTTAAGTTTAGGTTTCCTACTAACACTGACACTGCAAAGCTGGGGGCTCCTGAGCCAGGGACCCTGGGAAAGGAAGAATAAAACATCCTCAGCAACCATTCAGTCAGCAAGGGCTCGTAAGGCCACAGCCTTGATGACTGACAGGAAAAATGCAGAAAAAGTCCAGAGTAGACAAGGGGGCCCTTAGAATCACAAACAACAAAGATAAATATTTTTTTTCATACACTTGCCAGCTTTTGATGAAACAAATGAAAGATCCTAGCTGCCCTAGGATGTTGGTTCTGTATGCCAGTATTTCCCATGCTTTAGCACTTTTTGCTCTGACTTAACACACTGTATTTCAATTTCTGGAAACAGATTTCACAGTGTTTGAGAGCAAAAGGAATGTGATCTTTTTATTTTTGTTATTTAGAAAAGTTGATCTAGAAGGCAGCAGTCCCAGCTCCAACATGAGTTAATGACTCTTTAAGTAGAGTATATTTTTTAATTTACTCAAATTATAATGAGGTAATTATAAGCAATCAAGTGAGAGCTGTTTAAAAGCTGCTGGCCACAGCTGTTAGCTACCTCATCTCGTCAGAAATCAGCACCCCCTCAGCTGGGGGATTTAACCAAACCTGTTTTACGACAGCGAAGTGTAAGTGCTCACGTCGTCAATTACTCAGCTGAGGAATCAGTAACTTCTGGGAGTAGGGCAGTAAGTTTGTTACAGCTCCACATGGATCTGGAAAGGGCATATCTGACTGTGCCCACCAGTTTGAGCTGTTCTTTCTCCAAAGGTGGCTGTCAGTTTCTAGTTCATATTGCTACTAATATTCCTCTCAGGGCTGCTAAGATAGTATGCATTTAAAATGCTGTTCTCCTCTGAAAAATGATTTTAATTAAAATGATATTCAGGGGTCCCATATTCTTTGGTTTTTACTAATTATCATAGTGCATTTGTACAGTTTCCAAGCTAATGGGTGTTTTCACTAACTGCCAGCTCCCAAATTAAACACGGGATCTGAAATGCCAGGCTTTTTATTTCTCTTGTCATGTTTTGCTGCCATTCCATCTTCTGGGATTGCATAGTCACTGCGAGGAGAGCATCCTCCAAAGTCTCTTTGCATAAAACTCAGAGATGAGGCTGGCTGAATGTGTCTGACAGCACAGCACATGGTCCAGCCACTGTGCTAGGTCTGTGGATGCAGTGGCAGCAAGAAAATACTTTAGAGCTTGAAGTAAGCAAGAAATAATCACTATGAAATCATCAGCAGTGAGCACAAACACAGAAAGCAGAACAGTTAAGCAAGGAAGTGTAATTTGGACACACAAGCAAGCAATGCTCAAAGATACAGTGATAGAATGCTTACAGAGCAGTGATCTTTGTCCAGCGGGTCATCATGCAGCTTTCTGCTGCTATCAGCTGTCCTGTAAGGGGTTCTAAATTCACATTGATTACACACACATGGAAATGTAATGGAAGTAGGAGATTTCTAATATGGCACAGTCTTGAAAACCTGAATACATAATGGATTTTTCATTAAAAGTGTTTGCAATACACTAGATTTTTCAGGATGAGATTTGTGTTAGTTACTTTGACCTCTACATACCATATTTGTTTGTTCCAGAAATGCAAGCTGACATGCTAAAGTTATACAAGCCAAGCCTATCAAGCAGATCACGGTGAACTTTTTTTTTTCTCTCCTTTTGTTTTACTTAAGAATATTTCTCATTCCTTCCTGGGCAACAAAGATGACCTGGGAGCCACTGCATGTCCCAACACCCACAGCCACAGCCTGGCCAATGCTGCCAGCTCTCCCAAGTCTTGCTCCTAATCCCACTGTAACCAGATGTACACTGGCATTACTATTACTCACCTGCATCCCTTGACATTTGCAATTGTTGTCATATGTGATTGAATGTCAGACAGACCACTTGGAGATATGGTCTTGGTGCTTTTGTGTACATACATGGGTATGAGAGAGGAGGTGAAAGTGTGTGAAATTGGTTTTATTTTAAAATAGAACTACTTTCCCCTCCCATACAGCTCTACTATATTAGCTAGGTTTTGTTTCTGAAATGTTGCCTCACTTACTATGCTGTGGCCTCAATTTTGTCATCATCCAGATGCTGTTATCATACAGCTATGAAGTAAATGTGTGGCTCTTTTATAAACAAGAGCAACATTAGGGTTTTTTTGTGTATTATGAAAAAGCCCTTCAGATGCCATGCTGTATAGAAGGGAACTTAATGCTTTTTTGAGGAAAACCAATCTATTTCATTTCACATAGCACAACAGCAACTGGACAGGATAGGTGCAACAGGGTCTATTAATGCTCCATCCCCTGTGCTGCCTGCAGTAAAGCCAGAACCATGGGCTCTGAGCAACTGCAGCTGTGTACCCTCATAAACACAACAGCAACTTCTGCAGATTTAATGGGAACTGAACAATGGCACTAAATACAGAAAATAGGAAAAAATCAAAGTTGCATTTTAGGCAACTTAAAGGAAATGAATGCTGATCACTCAGAAAGGTGAATAATGAGAAAACTAAGGAGAAATGTATAATCAAAGCTTGAGCTAGACTGTCCTAAGGGTTGCACACCACTGTGCTGACACAAAACACAGCATCAAGATTTTGCATCCTTCATTCCTGCATCTGCACCTGCACAGCAAGAGGACTGTGATGATAACGCACCTTAACACCCTGCTTTGTAATAACAAAACTGCACAGTGACATAATAAACTTCACACTTTTTGTTGCTTTTTAAAAACAAAACTGCACAGTGACATAATAAACTTCACACTTTTTATCATGCATGGTCTTGACTAGTTTCTTATTAAGCATTAATTAATCACTCACAGACCAGCAGTACTGAACGCTGCTGAGCAGGACCCAGGTCATGATGTACTGGGTCCTACCCAGTTCTGTTGCAACAGAATATCTCTGCCTCTCCATAGCAAATAAGGATATTTCTACAGCCAAATCACACCAGTTATTCCAAGAGAGCCATCACCAACTTTCAGTTATCAGGACTTAAAAACGTTACAGAGAAAAATCAGAGAAATTCAGAACAACTTTATTAAACTGGTAGCTATAAAACTGTAGTTCATGTTGCATGGCAAAGCTCAGTCTGCCTCACAAGGCTCTTTCTTTCTTTCCTTAGAACAGACAATGCTCGAGGGAGCATTTATAACAAAATTCTTCTTTGCTAATAGCCCACTAATCACTAGGATTGCTACATCATATAGGCACATGTACAAGAAACCCTCACAGTGATGCCTTCGAAAATGCTGAAGCTAAAGTCTTCTAAGCTCGGTTATTCCCACTGTGTACACTTTTCTGCTGTTTCATTTACTTAACACGTCAGATGAGGCAATGAGTCTTCAATTCCTTTTCCAGAAAAAGAAGCAATATGCAGCTGAAACTTCATGTGAAGCCTGACTGAGGACTGCTTTCGTAACAGTCTGGACACATAATTTGGTTTTACCTTGATAATGTAACTTGTTCAGTAACTACCAGGTGGTGAAGTGTGCCAAGAAGTCTAATAATTTCCGTGAACATTCCATTGCAAACCAGAGTTTTACCCCAAACAAGTGCACTTGTACCAAGAACAACTGTGAAGAACATTATTTTACAAGCCAGGACTTTCTGGGTATACGTTCAGAGTCCTTGCTTAGAGAAGATGCAATAAATCTGTTATTTCCTGAAAGCATTAGGCCCACTAGGTCTATTTGGGACTGCCCAGAAAGTTTTGGAGTGGTAAATTAAAAAAAAGAATTAAGTCATCAGTATATTAAGTCATCAGTAGACAGAGAAGCAGCTCTCTGGAGTTTATCTGCATTTACCCACAAGTGTGGCACTGGCTCATATAAAACACCAGATTTACCTGAAACTGGTGCTACACAATTACATGGCAGTTCAGTTTGGGATGTAAGACACTTGAAAGAATAATAGAAAAATCCTCAACAGCTGCCGTGACAAAATTTCCAGGCATGCAGGGAACAGTACGTCTAGAGAAACACAGAAGCAGAATGATGTTGGGCATAAGTAGCAAAGTCAGAGTGGGGCCTTGCCCAGTACTGCAGGGAACCAGAAATTCATGGAGAATTGAGCCATCAGAGTGTTCAGTCAGGTGGCTTGAACAGAAAATTATTGGTTTTTTTAAACACCATTCCACCTCTCAAATAATCCTTAATATAGGTTTTAAACAAAATTTACAAATTTCTCAATGTGGTCATCTTTTCATTCTGTGAGCAATTTTATATTGGAAAGATGTAACTTACAGATGGCTCATTAATTTAGACTCCAGATCAATTATTAAAAAAGAAAAATTGTTTTCCATTTACTTAAACCACTTGAAGGGTATTTCATTTAATTCATGGTTGGTTTAGGTCCATTGCTCTGTATAGTTCCAACAGCACCATTCAGCTGAGTATAGATATGGAGCTGCATGGGCAGCAGGTAACAGAGCTCATTAAGTGTTAACAATGTTTCATTTTCTTCAGTCAACAAAGTATTTTCTAATACTTTAATTTTCATGTTATAGTTCTTAGAACAATCTCACGAATTAGAGGTGTGCATGAATTATAAGCGTCCATTTTATGAAAAAAAATTGTATTTCTGTCTTTTTTCCATTTTAAAATGGGGTGAAAAGCTGGAAATGTGACATATTCTACTGAATAGGTATTGCTGAGAAATAACAGGCTGTCATACCACCTCCCTGTATAGCTGTCACTCAACATTTCAAGCAGCCTGCCTTGTTCATAGCCTACCCACTGCACTGGATGGGTGGGAGGTAAAAAGCAGGCTTTACCTCCATCAAGGATTACAGCAGAATTGCGTACATCACCAGGGATATTTTGATTCCAACATACAAAAGCTCTGAACAAAAAGCTGAACAAAAGCTCTCTTAAACATTGTGGTCAGCACACATGCATATGTGTTCACATACAGATACTGTTTGGTACAGGTGAGAGTGCACAGTTGTCTGACCAAGCAAAACCCTTATGATTTTGTCTGTGTGAGGAGTGGAGAGATGATGATAAAAATGGAAAGCCAATGGGATCATCTTTAGGATAAGAACACTATCAGAGCACATCTTCTACTCAAAAGACTGGAAAAACCTTGGAAAAAAACAGACACCCCTTGTAGACTTCTTTTTCCTATACAAGAGGCCTACAGATATAGAATGGAGGTGTGGTAATGGGATAGTGGCTCACCAAGGTTCCCACAGATATGGTTCCAGCTACGGCTAAAGGGCTCAGATTATGATGGCAATAAATTACACAAATCAAATCAGGAACAAAGCTAAGACTAATAGAATTTGCTTCTAAATAAGCAAAGCTCTGTTATGCCCTCTTTGAGCCATTGCACTCACAGGTCGACAGGCACAGGAACTTGGGACTGAGGTGAGCAGCCCTGGAAGTGGCCCAGACACACGTGCTGTTTGCCATACCTAAATTGTCTCCAACCTAATCCATGTTATTTTAACTGGCTATTCTCTACAGCCATGGCAATTGGCAGTACTTTGCTACATCCAAAGCCTCTGCCTGAAGTTCACAAACCTTTGATGTGCCACCCTACAGGAAGTCAGCACTTCTGGAGTAAGACAGAGCCAAACATCCTCCTGCTGAGCCCAGGTGGCCACACGGGCTTAGTTGGCAATACTCAGACACCTGGCACACTTTCCTACAATGGGAATCTTTTATCTCCTAAGTACAAGATTATTGATAGAAATTTGGGTAAATCCCTGTCTCTCTGAGCTGCAAAGAGCATTTACAAAGCTCTGACTCACTGCATACCTGTGGCACAGTGTTTGAACAAGCTCTGCTGACAACCTGCAACAACAGCTGGGAGAGGTGTGATCTTTCTCAGTTCAGAGCAACAGGCTGTTAATTTTGAAAGCCAGTGATAAATCAACGTCAGCTTTGTTAGCAACCTAATGAAATTACCAGAAGTAAGAGGGAAGATCACACTCTGAAGTAAGCAGCTTGAATAGCTTATGAACAGAACTTACGATAACGTCAGTGGGGGTTTTTTTCATATATTCCCAGCCAGGAAAAATAATATTGAATTCTGCCTCTCAAGCCAAATCCTCTACCCTCACAAACATCCACATCACCCAAAACCTTCTGTGAATCACCTAAGCACACAGGCAGAACTAGGTAAGCATCTTCACTTCTCTCATTGGGAAGCTGTTGCAGAATTTTGTTACTCTGCTGGTTCAAAGTATTTTCTAACTTCTAGCCTAAATGTGTCCCTCTTCAGAGCATCTGTTTATACAATAGGACAGGCCTATAAATGAAACAGTCCTATGCATTCCCTGATTTTTATCTTCCAGACAGGTAACAATCAAATCCTCTCAGGCTTTGCTTTTCTAACCCGAACAGCCAAACTCTCCATCTCACCTCTTTAAAAAGGCACTTTGTTCCCTATATCACACCACTTCCATTTGTCTGATTTGCAAGATCCAGCTCCTTCCTGCCCCTTAAGAAAAGGATATGTGAACCCTCCTTTCTCTTCATTACAACTCCAAGCTTTGAGTCATCAGCATATTTCATTAGTACTGTTATTTTATTGCAAAGGTCTGTTATATTAAACTGCTCCCAAGATCAACAGGAATTTCTCTAGTAAGTTCCAACATTCCAGCTTCCAGCACTAATTGTTGTCATATTCCCATTAGCCAATTCCTTACTCATCTCAGATTTTTCTCCTACTAATCTGACTCATTGTATATAATGATTCTCCATGTAAAAAACCATTTAGGTCAATTAAAGAACTATACATCCAAAAGACACCATATTAAAGGAAAAGCTCAGGAAAATACTTCATTAAATAATCTTCCAGAACCACTAGAGCCATAACAGAGTAAAAGCATCTGCTAACTGGCCTGTCCTCCAGTGGGGAATACTCAGCCCCCTTTTCCCTTTGTCTTCACCCAGTCTGAGCACAGAAAGTGAGTGTGGCATGGCTTTAACCTCAGCTCTGGTTATTTCCATTGCAGGAGCACTTGTGCCAAAGCTGATTTGGAAGGATGTTGGCTGCTCAGTTAAGCTGCTCCTGAAAGTAGTTTTGTGGCAAGATTTGACAGTTTCCACCCAACTGACAGACCTTTTATTCTGTTTCATTGTGCCCCTCACTGCTGTGAGGGCACCCATCTCCTGTTGGGAGATGGAGTGAGAAAGGAGGGAATAACTTCTTAGACAGCTGAAGTAGGGTTTTCAAGAGCACCTTCAATGACACGCTAGAAAGAGCATTTTAAACTAATCTCCCTAAATCAGGAGATGCAGTGAATTAAAGCAAATCAAGGGTGCAATTCCATGACAGGTTATGATGAAGTGCCACCAAGAGGTGCAGCACAGCTGCACCAGCTCCTGCCTGACCTTACAGTGTGCTGATACCAGAAATACAGAGAGAAGAAAAGCTATCATTTCAGGATTTTTTTTCAGAAAGCTGTTTCTCACTCTCAACCAGTTTGCCAGAAGCACCAATGCCAACACTAGTGAAGCTGTTTAAAGCTTTACTGGAATATGTGTATTCATCCAGCAGTTGTGCTGCCTGCAGAAACAATTTATAAACAGAGTTAAATAGAAGGAATGCAACTTCTTTTCTTTTTTCTTTTCTTTTCTTTTCTTTTCTTTTCTTTTCTTTTCTTTTCTTTTCTTTTCTTTTCTTTTCTTTTCTTTTCTTTTCTTTTCTTTTCTTTTTTCTTCTCTCTTCTCTCTTCTCTCTTTTTTCTTTTTTCTTCTTTCTTCTTTCTTCTTTCTTCTTTCTTTTCCTTCTGTGCCAGTGAAGCCTGTGACCCCAGATTTACAGTTGGGTGCTCCCATCCCCAGCTGTCTGTCTTGGCCCCTTGCCAGACAATATTTTGCCTGTAACAGGGACAATAAAAATGGATGCGTCCGTGCTCAGATAGTCTGTCTGAGAATCATCATCCAGGTCTGCTGTCCCTATTTCAGGCAACATCTAAAGTCATGCCAGCAAAATGCAGCAGGGATGGCCACTGAAAGATCTGGGTTGGCATGATTAGAGACACAGCTATCATTCCTCAGAAAAATAAGTGGAAATCTATCCTAGGCCTATGTTAATCTTACATCCATTTAATTCTTACACCCACTTTTAAAGAATCTATGTTAAAAGCTAACTTTTGCAGCATGTAGCCTTGTGTTGTCTAAGAAACTGCACTAGAAATATTACAATGGTCTGGGGGACTGAAGCTGTTGAACCCTCAGAATGAAAAATCTACATTAGGAATGAAAATGTATCCCATTTGCCAGCAGAACTTTAAAAGCACACAAATACTCTAGGCAGTCAGTTTGCAGATGAAAGTAAATTTTTCTTGTAAAATATGACATTTCAAATGAGATATGCTAACATTTTTAATTCATGTGCTTCCTTCTATAGATTTCTCTTGACAAAGTTGTGAATGCTGTTAGCAACATTAGGAAGTTTTGCCATGTCACTTATTCTACATGCCTGAGTGAAAGACTTGAGCTTCATGAAGTGCAGTAATCTCCCATTGTCTGAAGGGCTGTATTGTTTTCATGTAGAAGGGTGAAGATGGAAAAGTCCATGTTTATGTACTTAGGTACATTCTTGATACACAATCAGGAAACTCTTCTTAAAGTATTTCCAAACCCAACTCCAAATAATATACAATACTGTAAATCCCGCTCATGTGTAATCCTGTCATCTGAGATGAATCATGCTCCTCTGAGATAAGAGAAAATCACATGGATTGTCTTGCTGAGCAGCTCCCAACCATGGTGGAACTAGAACTATATATGAAAATGAAAATTAAAGATTCTAAATCACATCAAAGTATTTAAAGTATTAATATAATCTGCTAGACCCAATTGCCACATTTGTCACATGTAGCACGTGGTGGCCCCAACACAGTCCTCCAGCAGTATCTCTACAAGCTTTCACTCTCATGCTGTCCCCCACGCTCTGATGCCACATATATTCTTGATTTTATGCTATAAAACATACTCTGTGTTGCTGTGACATAGCCACCTCTTTATCCCATATACTTTATTACTATTTCTCTTTGCATTTCTCCCTCTAACAACACACAGTTTGAACCTTGTGCAGCTTTGGAAGGTCAATCTCACCACAGAAATCAGAGAATGGGACCATGGCACCTTCCATTTCACATACATTTGGCCAGAGGTAGGTCTCTCTTTCTGTCTTCAGTTAAAGCAACATGGAAGGCTGTCAAAAGAAGACTTGCTACCAAATGGATTGATCCTGCAGACCTGTGCAGCCAAACCTCTCCAAAACCAATGCTCTGGCAGCAACACTGGCATAAGGCATCCTCAGCTCCCTGATGTCTCATTCCCTTCTCTGCTCATGGCTGAGCACCATCACACCCATGGTGCCAACGTGGGATTGCATGGTCAAACAGGTCGTGCCCACTGAGGCCATGGGCATTTTGCTGGCAGAGCAGAGAGGGTGGCAACTTGGAGCACGGGGGTAGGGCAGAGGAGGCCAGTGCCAGAGGAAGGCCCGCATTTGGATAATGAATCAGAAAGCTCTGTATCAGCACAGTTTACAGAGCTAATCTGTTCTTCAGTTCATCTGGGTAGAAAGTGCAGAAAGCTGGAGGGGAAAAGACAATGTAAAAAGTGAGGATTCTGTTTCCATCTCCCACATTCGGAAATCCTCAGAAATACCACCTTTATTGTGCTCTCCACTAACTTCATCCCAGTGTACAAAACCTAGAAGTATTTCCCAAGAAGCTGAACTGTTGGTATCTGAATTTTTCTCAATTATTTATCATTATTTTTTCCCACAAGTTAATTTTTCCTATTAGTTCACTGGCTTTATATTTATAATATAAATACTATAAATTCTAAACTTGTGTAAATATTTGCTGTATAAACATTATAATTTACTATAGTAAATTATTTCTAAGTAAAAGCTGATCTCAATCAAGTTTCTCATATTAGTGCTATGGACTAGTAAAAAAAAATAAATTTTGATACTGTATAGAAACAGGTTTTGTTTTATACAACACACCACAACATACCATCTTTTATGTTCTGGGCCTTTTAGCCTCGCCAAGAATTACTTCAGCTGGAAAATATCCTGGTAGGGAGACGTACTTGTAATTTTAGATACCATGAAGCACAAGTCTGAAACTTCAAATTTCAGCACTTTCTTCATAACAGTAAGGGGTAAAAGAACTCCACTTCAGCTGGAATATAAATAAAGCTAAGTGAAAATATTATTGCTTAGTAGTCCAGCTAACAAACAGTAGCAAAGAAACCAACAAAGTGAAATTAAAGCAAACTTAAATCATTGACAAAATGTCAAGAGAATTCAAGATTCACAAATTTCCCTTTTTGTGTAAGGCTTGCTACTCTGGTTCTACATGCCACAAGAGTGTTTGGGTGTAACAAAATCATAGAATCATAGAACCACAGGATGGTTTGGCTTGGAAGAGACTTTAAAGATCTTGT
>VWZT01009316.1:229307-301680 GCA_013397055.1 Pachycephala philippinensis
AAAAAAAAACAAAACAAAAAAACAAAACAAAACAAAACAAAACAAAAAAAAAACCCACAAGCATTTCAGCTTCTGAATATGTCTTGATTTTCAGGCCTTCAAAGTTTGGCTACTGCCAGCCTAAACCTCTAGATGTGCTTGTCTCCAAATATTCAAAAGATTGCAAAAAACTAAGCCCACCTGCAGATCATAGGAGGAAAAGGGATTGAGTTGTGCATAACAATTAAAGCTTACTGCTGCCCAGCACAGTACCTTGACCCCTGAGGAGACATCAAAGCACCACCTCATAAAACTACTGAGATGGTGCTGTGATTCCTGAATCACACATTCTTCGTTATGCAGCTCTACCTCGCTGATGTAATTTCTCCACCACAGAAAGTTTATAAAAAAGAGTTCAATGGCAATTAAGACTCATGTTGTATCAAGGTGGGTGTCAGCCTCTTCTCCCAGGCAACTAGTGACAGGATGAGAGGACATAGCCTCAAGCTGTGCCAGGGGAGGTTTAGGTTGGACATCAGGAGGAATTTTTTCACAGACATGGTAATTAGACATTGGAATGGACTGCATAGGGAGGCGGTGGAGTCACCGTCCCTGGAGGTGTTTAAGGAAAGACTGGACGTGGCACTCAGTGGTTGACAGGGTGGTGTTCAGTCATAAGTTGGACTCGATGATCTCAGAGGTCTTTTCCATCCTAATTGATTCTGTGATTCCTTGCCCTCCTCTTCCATGTGATTTCTAACCCCACTACTTTAGCTTTGTCATCTTGCAGGTGTGTTTCTGCCTTATTGCCAGCACTCAGGAATGCCTCATCCCACATTGCAAAATATGGATCTGAAATAGAGATCACAGAAAACTCAAACATTTGCAGAAAGGGAAGCAGAACTAGCAGAGGCCCTGAAACTGCATCATTCTTCAGTACAAGAGGGCGATGGTCATGATAATCATCTTTGCAGCACTATAATTTACTCCAAATCAAACACTTCACAGATCTTTCCCTGTTGCTAAAAAGGCTCTCAGGTTCCCTTGCCAACACTGATGCTTGGAGGTGGAGTGGAAATAGGAAGGGCATAAGGGATGCAGCAGAGAAAGGTTTCTCTCTCAGCTCCCTAAAACACAAAACCTGATGCTTCATTAAGCCTTTGCATAACTGTCCTGACAAATGAAATGCTGCTGTCAGTCCTAGGTCAGTCCTGGTATAAAAATTCATACCAGGCAAGCACTGCTAGAGAAGCAGTCACCAGGAGCGTATCACTGAGTGCTCTGACCACTCTGTTCCTCCACCCTTCCAGCTGCATACTTGGAGGCAGTAATTCTCAATTACCTTCCCTTCCCAGAGCAGTATGAGATCACTGTACTAAATCCTAATCTCTTTACAAGAGGTTGTTTACACAGGCATGTCTGTTTGGCTATAGGAAAGAGTACCTCTGTGCACAAGTTTGTCTATCTCCCACTGTGAGCCACTAAAGACCTATGCTAGCTAAAAGTTAAGATGTTTTCCTGATTTGTTTCACCCAATTTTAGTGTAACTGCTTCCTAAAGTGATGGTCACACCTTCCCATCACTGCTGTCTTCATGTTCCCAGTCTCCTCCTCATTGCAATGCTAAAAATTGTGTGACTGCATGATAAAGGAAATGACTTGCTGTAAATTCACCCAGTGGCAAAAAAGGAGCAAAAGATGAGTTTTCAGCTGGACCAGCTCTCTGATCTAACAACTTGCTATGCAGTCCTGTCCTTACTGGGCATTGACACAGAAAGCAGAAAAACACCAACTGCCTTAAATCATGAAATAGCAACCTAACCAAAATACTGTAACAGTGGCTGAAAGTTTCTAGTATCTTCTAGCAAGCCAGTTCACACATTTGAAGATCCTGCGGCAAAATGAAAATGTCACCAAGCATCAATATGGCATAGCACTGGGGTGCTGACACAATAATCACCTGCACCAGTGCACTGTGGAGTTAATGTCAGTTCTCCAGTTCCTTGAACACTAACTTTGGTCCCCAAAATGTGATCCAAATGATTTGGGTTAACAACAGCTCAAGTTAGGACTCTGGTGAGTTCAGTTTTAGAAAATGAGATTGTAACAAAGACCTATTAAAAAGTCTATTAAAAAGGTGTGACAGTGGCTCCTCACTGATTTTAATTATAACAATCACTACGAATATCTTCTCCTGTTTTCCCCAGGCTCCTTTAAACACACTGCAGTCACAAGGGTGATGTTAACCACACTGGAAGGAGGATAGCTGACAGTAACCTTATCTTCAGCCTTTGGATCACATGGTGACACAAAACTGGGAGGCCTGCCTGGAATTGGGAGCAATCTCCCTCCTTCAGTCCTTATCAGACCATAAAACTTGGGCATGTGGTTTCTTTGTCTTTTCTATTGTCTCATGCTTCCATGCTGAACTGGAATGTCAAGAGCAAACAGTGTTACCTTAACAAGCAAGGATTCATCAGCTGAGATGTGCCACAGAAAAGAGCCCCAACATAAGGGGCCAACTCCTTCTAGCCAGAGTGCTTCACCAGGAGCTGGATGGGGGTCCTCAGCACACCCACATGGTTCTTTGGCTCCCTCCAACAGACATTCTCCTGCATCCTCTGGGGTCCCTCTTGCTACTGAAATGGAGGCATTTCTCATGACTTACCAGTTCCCCCAGTCCTGATGCAGTCCTTGATGCTGCAATTTCTGGTTGCACAGACCATGACCAGCTGCCTCAGAGGGCAGGCCAGCTCCTTTCTGTATCTGTGAACTCGTCTGAATCACTCCAACATCATACTGATGCCAGTGAAGCAGCAGGAACATTCTGCGGGGGGAAAGCCCCACAAAAGCCTCTCCCAGGTAAAGGTGGGAATGACAACGGGTAGTGAAGCAGGCTAACATGCTGACCTAGATTGAAAATGTTAGCCTGATTTTGTGCTGGCTTCATTTTAACTGGGATGGCAGCTCCGGGTGAGCCAGCTCATTGCACAACCTCCTGACCTGTATGGGAGAGATGATCTGTCAGCCTGCTGTGGGGGACATTGAATCAGAGTCACTGCAGTGCCCAGGGTTCCCTCCTACGTGGTGACCTGTCCACCTGGACACAAAACTCATGGTTCATAGCCAAACACAGTGCCATCCTTGCCACAAGGGAAAAAAGCAATTCACTAACTCCACTGGGAATGAGCCAGTTCAGCTCTTCACTTTCCCCACGACCTTAGCCTTGATGACTAATATGATAATCCCAGATTCTTAGCAAAACAAAGTTTATATATGACTGGTTCATATCCGGGCCTCAAGGGCACATCAAGGCTGAATTTCCTACTTCTCTGTGATAATTAGGTTTGGTTCCAGTAATTTAGATTCTCAAAGGGGTTACTGTCCCTTATAATGAAAGTTTTCAGGCGCTGAAAGCACAGTAAGAAGTTTTTTAAACACCCAACGGGTAGACTGGAGCTTTCCAGACCATTCTGAGTGAAAAGTGACTACAGGGTTCAGTAGCAGTTAATAGCCTGATAGTCAAATTAAGTCTTGGCCACTTTGAGTTAAATAACTGTCCTAGCCTTGTAAAACCTTGGCTGGGTTTGACAGATGAACTGGTTCACTATAAAAAAGTGCCAAGACCTAATGGGAGGGGGAAGACACACTGGGGAAGATCGAGTGAGGAAAGAGTGAGCCTGTCCCTTCTGGCAGATGTGAGCTCTCAGACTCGTAACGTGACTTAAGAGTAGTGGGAGCCAGGATTGGTCCTTTGTTAAGGATTTTTGCAGTCCCACACATGCTCATATTTAAGATGCTGCTTTCTTTTAGTTTTAGTTTTAACACTTGTGCCGAGCTTAAAAGGTGATTCACTGTTGCATCACAGCAAGTGTATTTCTGTGCAAATTTGACAAGCAGAGTAATAATTCTCCTTTCCTCATATGATCCTAATCTCTGACGAGAAACTGTAAAAAACTATTTCCAGAAAATAACTATGATAAGTGCAAACAATTCAGTGACATTTTTATAGCAATGTGCTTTCAAGCTATCATTAAGTCTGTGTGAGAAAAACAACCACAAAACTACTGGAGCACACTGAACCCCAATTGGAGGTTTTAATGCAGCTGTCACTTTCCATTGTATGTATATATATTAAAAAAACTCAAACCAACAAACCTTTCTGGCATGCAGAACTGCTGTATTCAGAAAAGTTAGCAACATAATGCTTCAAGAAAGCTGAACATCTTTCAGATTTCTACATACTGAACTAGTTGATCTCACTGCAGTTATCCATATGTACTAAATTTTAGGGGTACGTAGAAGTTGGAAAGATGGAGACCTAAACTAGCATGTTTAAACTCTTTTGGAAGTAGTTGAGACTGAGGAGGAACAAGTGGATAAATAAAACATTGCAAACTCCTGATTTCCACACAAACCTTAAGGAGAAAGAGCACTGAAAACAGACAACTGTGTTATGCAGTCTTTGGACAGTGTTCTGTGTGTTCCATCTAAAATGGGAGAGACTGGCAGTTTTAAAGGCCTCCTTTCCAGTAGCATTGATGTTCATCTTCGTATGTATCAAAAATCAGTCTAGACTTTCTAAACCTGCAGACAAGATTACTAGTTAAAATCTGTCTTTCACAGCTTACTACTGGACTTGTTCCCTTAAGAAAGATCACATCAGTTCCAATTTCTTCAGATTAATGCTTTTTTAAACTGAATTCCACTAGGAACCTTTTACTGCCACTCTTCCACACAAGCTTATGGAACAATAAAATATAGAAGAATATCCAGTGCTTGGGCAGTGAGAGATCATGATATCAGGCTGGCCTGTCACCTAATGAGAAATTAATTTCCTTCTGAAAACACGACTGCCTACCTTAGCTCCTTTTTTCTACCCCTTTCTCATATGTCTCAGTTTATGTTTAAGGAATTATACACATGATCTTAGAAGATGGTTTTCCTTAGCCAAAAAGGCAGTACCTATGATAAAAGACAGCAATAATAAAAGATGCAAAGTAGGTATGGTACTCCCACTGATTTTGAAAGAACATGGATACTTCCTGAGCAAATTAAAGCTCATATTGCCACATACTTTTAATTTTTCTTATTCAAAATCCTTTCTACCACTACTTCAAATCTTTACTGGAAGGTAAAGGATATCATTTATTCGGCATCCCAGTATTTATCGGCCACTGCTATTTTGCTCTTATAGTAGGATTAAAATATATATTATTCACTGTATTCCTATAAAGCCTATTATTTTGTGCATGGCTGTAAACCTCATGAGAAAATTGTGACTATATATGATTTCAACCTAGTCAGAATTCCACCTGATAACCTGCTGGGAATCGCTGCAGCTGGAACTGGACTGATTTCTACCTGTACCTTTATTTTCTGTGAGTGTGGGGTTACAAGAGTGGGCTGTAGGCAGCCTTGGCCTCATGGCTTGCGGCTGTGTCCCTGGGAGGAGGGAAGGCCAGCATTGAATGCAGGTGTGGTGATTCCTACAACAAGAAGCAGATGAGTAGCCCAAGGGATGCTGGGTATAAAGGGCTGTGCTGTAGGATCACAAGGGCAGCAGATACTGAGCTGAGCTGTAGCTGACTGGGTGGGTGCCAGCTTGTGCCTGCTGATGCCTGCCACCTGCCTCTGGTTGCTGATGCATGCCACCCTGCTCTATGCTGGACTTTTTGGACTCTGACATCTGGTGCCCCATGTTTGCATGTATCGCAGCGATAACTGGCTGAGCCTTAGAAGCTCTTAAAAGCCTCCAGCAGTATCAGCCTCACGGACTGCAATCCACTTGGGGGAAGTGGAAAAGCCGGCCGGCGCGTAATCCCTGGGCGGGGGTGTGCCCAGGAGAGCCGTGAGTAGCCTACGCATGTAAGTCCAGGATTGGACTGCCTTGGGCAACCGTGCCTCTGGGAAGGACGGTGAGCCGCTGTAGCTCTTGCCCAAGCAAGTCTGGGATTGGACTGCTTTATGGGTGACCGTGCCTCTGAGAGGGATGGTGAGCCGCTGTAGCTCTTGCCCATAAGGTCGGTGAGCCGCTGTAGCTCTTCCCATGCGTGATCACTGCAGATGGTGCTGCAATGTTATACTGCAAACTATGCTGGCCTGGTGTAAGGCAGTATCCGGAACTATGTTGCCCCGGTGTATGGCAACATGTGAGGTTTCTGCTTCCCCAGCTGAAGGAAGCAAAATACAACAGTCTTCTCATCCTAAACCTAGTGGAGATGAGGAGCAATATGCTGTGAATTAAGCGGAAAAGAGCTCTCAGAAGGAAGACTTACCTTTCACTTCACATTTTCATTGAATGGGGAGCTGTGCAGGGGCATCGACAACTGAGCAATGTGAGATGGGAGAGAAAGGACTCAGGGATGGGAACACAAAAACTACATGGTGTTGCTGCGGGGCTTTGTGCTACTTAGTAGCAGCCACAGTCCTCCTGGAGAGAGCGTCCCTGCAGGAACAGCCTTTCCAAGGGCACGGGCGATACCAGCCAGGTAGCAGCTTCTCTGCTACTAGTGATTTCAGGTCTTGTGATTCAGCTCTTGTGAGATCAGCTCTGGTGGTATCACCCAAGGCGACGCGGGGAAAGAGAGACAGGAACCTCGTATGGCGGTTCCACGGAAGTAGCTTCTTTATTGCCAGGGGTAATAAAGGGGTCTGCAGCAGAGCTCCCGCGAAGGGAGGCCAGGGACGACACTTCCCTCCCCCAGGACGCCACCGCGGCCGTATTTATGGGGAAAGCAGGGGTGGGGTGGAAACCAACTAGCCAACAGGGTGCAGGGGATTTACATAAAGAAACAAGGCATGCTGGGTGTTGCTGGTTTTGCCACCATAACCCAAAGGTGAGTGACTTATCTCTGAGTCCTCCAGGGGAGTGCAGAGAGTTCCTGCCTTGGAGGCTCACAGCTTTCCTCAACATGGCACTGTGTGAAGCCAGTGACAGGAGATGAAATAGAAGGTGTATGAGGAAAGGGGTGCAAGGAACTGAGGGTGGGGACTAATGGGCAGCCATTTTAGGACAATTTCTTGAGTGTATCCAATGCATTTCCTTAAGTGTTGAGCAGACAAATGAAATACTCTGCTTCCAGGAGGAATTAGAAAACAAGACCAAAACACAACAGAAATTAGAAAAATCTACCCTAGTTATGGAGACTTAATATTATTTTATTCATTATTTCAAACCAGTCTGTTTATATTTTGGGTTGTCTTATGTTTCAAATTCACAGGCAAAATACTTATTTTTCAGTACGTGATTAATATGTGGTATTTCTCTGCCATATGTTTGACTTTCGTGCTACACATAATTTGTGGATTTAAAATTTGTTTTCCACAGCTCCTTTGGTTTTGAACTTGGAATCGTCTCTGCCATCATCCTTTACCTCACAGAAGTATTCCAAAGATGTGTTCCTCAAACACTAAACCTACATCACTTTAACCAGCATTCAGCAAGAAACCATCTAGCAGCTTAAGTTTTCCAGCCAATTCTCTTTCAAGCAGTGAGAAAAAGCATTCATAGCATTCTTAGTATTCCCTGCCCTCACAGCCCACACTTAACAGTGTTTTTGTTGGAGGCAAGAAGAAGGAAACATACAGAATAACCTCACTGAAAAGAGCCATGGTTTAACACTATAAAAAGCTAATTCTGCTTCATCTGCCACAGCATATAAACCCTACTGTATCCTGTCCAGTGGCAGACAACATTAAAAGTGTTGGCATTTTCCTAGTGCTTTCTATCTTAAGCTTGCTGGCTTAAATTAGACATCTAAAATTGCTAGTCCCTTTTGAAAAACTGGAAGGATTTTAAATGCAGACCACAAGTGTGCAGTAATCCATGCCTTTTTCAAGATGCTTCAAGCTGGGCAAACAAAATCACGCATGACTCCAAATATCTCCAAAGTTTGAAAACAAATGCAGCTTTTCATTGACAAACTGCGTTTTTGAGTGCTACAGCCCTATCATGTAGCAACGGAGTATCAAGAGGAACAAAGGTATAAGAGCAAGCTGATGGGAAAGCTGTTACCTATCCCCAAGTGCCCTAATACAACTTATTGTTGAATATAGAGGGAATCTGCCAAGTCAGTTTTCTAGATCTCCCTACCCCAAGGCTCCCAACCATTTCACTCACACAGGAAGGCTGATCTGTTAAACCTGACTCTGGCTGAGATACCCTTGTTTCAGCAGCACCACTTTTTGCTGTACAGAAAACCTCCAGCCCACAAAAGAAACACCCAGCAGGCTGTGTGCAGCTTTGCCAGGGGGACTACCTGCACACAAGGCATTCCCGCCAGGAAAAACCATGGGTATCAAGGCTCTCACAGCTTCACACCCCAAATGTGACCCAGCTGCCTTGGCAAAGGTTTGGAGCACAGAGCTGGCCTCAGCCTCGGGTTGTAACCACAAAACTCTCCTCTCCATCAACAGGATGAGTCAACTCATTTAATTCCTCTTGATAGATGGACTTTTATGCAATTTCACCTGGTTTTCTTTCTCCCAGAAAGAAAACTATAAATATTTAGGCTTCTGAAAAATAAAGAGGGCCAACTTCCTGAACATGATCCACATGCAATTCTTTTACTGCTACAAGGAAATGGAGAGTGAAGACACTTGAGTGCCATCTGGACAAACAACTTCTTCCATCTACATAAACATGTCTCAGCAAGTGCAAGTCCCATGGGCAGGATACTTGCCACCAATTTTCAGATTCACATGACCCCTCTCACAAACACTTCAAGGCCTTTAGATTAGGCATCTCTATTCCTGGCACAGCCTTTTTATGCATATTCCCCCACATCTGGGGAAGAAGGAGCTCATCTGTCTGACTCTGGTCCTACCAGCTCCATGAGACTCCGGTCACAGAACTGCTGTCGAGTATATGGGACATACTTGATTTGTGCATTTGGCAGCCATTTAAGACAATCCTTCCTTTTCCCAAACAGTCATGTGTTTTAAAAGCTGTATTCAAGTTTGGTTTTAACTAGCATATAATGCTTCTTTCTGTGTCAGGGCATAACAGTGTGTGAAGGAACAGGGACACCCCAGACCTGCTGGGAAGACCTGGCACATTCTCAGCCCGACCCTTGGCTCCAGGCAGTGAACCATGATGTGCCAGCCAGTGCCCTGGTCTAAACCAGGCAGTAAAACCATGAGGCTGTGCAGAAGATGGCTAAGTCCAGCTGCATCTCTTGCCTGCTTTGTCCATCCAGGTATCACTGATGTTGTTATTGGAATCAAGAGGAATCAGTGGGAGTCAAGCTAGGGATGCCTCTCCATTTCTACTCTTCCCCTGCCATCACCTTCCTCTCTCCAAATCCCTCTTCCACCCAGTCTCTTCTGCAATATTGTACCTATCCTTCAAACAGTCTTGTCATTGCCTGACTGCCCTTCCAGCCCTTTGAGTGGCTCCTCTCCCTCAAAATGGAGTCAGGCTTATTCCTGCTGTGAAGAGCAGGGAGGAGGGGAAATCTCTGAACAGCTTCTTCTCCATCATCACTCTGTGGTATGCCTCCTGTGTTAGGGAAGAGGTGGGAGAATGCAAGGTAATTTGTAGGTGTACTAAGCAGTACAATGGTAATTGCATTATTAAAATCCTCTAATGTAAGACTGCCTGCAGAAAGGAAGAAAAACAGCTAAACTGCCTACTCAATACTTCTTTGTATAAACAAGACCATGGAAATGTATGCAGTGTACCATGGAGACTGGCTTATGAGAGCCTCCTTACAATCTCTGACGCTCTCTAGGGCTGCATTTGCTCTGTTGTTCACTTACCTTTCTTGTTTCTTCATTCACTGTTAGCTAGTTATCCAAAAACAGGAGTTCACACCCAGTCACAATAACGCTTTACCTTTCTACCAAAACTACTAAATTCCTACATCACTATTTTTCAAGACTCAAATTTAAGAATCAGGAAGAGAAAGCTATAAGAAAAAGCACTTACGAACATTCAAAGGAACATTTTATTTGCTCTTAAACAAAAAACACCCCAACAAAAAAAAAGGGCAAAAACCCAACAGAACCGTCATGTATTAATTTTGTACCATTTTTTGAACATGCCAGGTAATCACAGACCTCTTTTTTTTCTCCTACCTGATGGCAGTCCAGACTGAATCCCTTCTTTAGGTAAGCCCTCCCTTCTGCAGGCCTCTCGAAGCATGCTCACCATGTAATCATTTCAAAAGAGCACTATTCTAAAATAGAGTTCAGAGCTTCAGTAACCACCTACGTGGGGAATCTGTCCCTAACTCCATCCCACATTTGACTGCCCCTGCCCCCTACAGAGGGGGGGCATTGATAGTCAAGACAGTCAGAAACAGTCTTACACCTGGAGAGGCTGCTACAGAGCACACTATCTCAATGCTTCAGCATCTGAAGTCAAAGCCACAGGTTTGGCAAGCCTTACAGCCTGCTTAAAGCATACATTTGGAATGTGTGCTGACTGTGCCTCGTGGCTTTTCTGGATATCTACTTATGCTGACATGTGAAAATAAATAATAATTTTAAAAGGTATGCCTGGAAGTAAACTAGGCTTGGCCTATAGCTACAGAAACTATGGTTCAGGGACTGGAAGACACCTCTGAGACAAGAGCCCCAGGTATGGACAAATATGACAGTATTTGCTCAGGCCACAATCACAGCTTCCTGAGGAGACAAGTCTTTTCACAAACCTGTTACCTTTACTCTCATTGCTTTCATTCTGAGAGTTTCAGAGTCTCACTAGTTGGAAACCATCTTCTAATTTCTGTCCTAAGGTTATTCAGTGCCACATTATAGCCCTTTAAATCTTTAGCTTAAATAGCTCTTCCATTTCATCCCTAGTATTTGGTGTCTACTAAGAAAGGATAATCCTACTGCTTTCCCAATGTCCTTCTTTTGTGAGGCTAAGCAATCTAAAATCTTTTGATCTTCCTCCGTCCTGACTTTAGCAATACTCACTTGGATCCACTCCAGCCCTAGGTCATTTTACTTGAATATGAATGACCAAAATTGCACAAGAAGTCTTAGTCATACTTGGTACAATGGAGTAACACTTCTTCAAATAAAACTAAGTATACACATGCAAATCAATAGTTATACAAAGATCATGATGTATGCCATGAGTGCTGTCCCTTAGGGGTTGGTATTGGACTGGCGGTGTTTAATGTCTCTGCTGGTGACATGGACAGTGAGATCCAGTGCACCCTCAGCAAGTTAGCCCATGACACCCAGCTGTGTGGTGCTGTTGGCACACTGGAGGGAAGGGATGCCATCCAGAGGGACCCCGACAGGCTGGAGAGGTGGGCCTGTGTGAACCTCGTGACTTTCAGCGAGGCCAAGTGCAAGGTCCTGCACCTGAGTACAGGCAATCCCAATTGCAAATACAGGCTGTGAGGAGAATGGACTGAGAGCAGCCCTGAGGAGAAGGACTCAGGGGTATTGGTTGACAAGAAGCTGAACATGACCTGCTCTTGCAGCCCAGAAAGCCAGCTGTGAGCTGGGCTGTATCAAACACAGTGTGGCCTGCAGCTTCATACTGATGCCTAACCTACTCATAACAGTAGAGGTATGAAACAACAATTCTGCTAAGACTCAAATTTGCTGAGAAGGGAAATACCAGGGGCAAGTGTTTGTGCACTTACTGTGAAATTTAAAAGTAGTTTCCATTTTTAACCCATTTTCCAGTTCTTAAAATTCCCCTACAGTAAAGCAACTCATCCTCCAAAGTGTTCCTCATAAAGCTTTACAATTTCAATCCTAAAACAGTTTTGGAGAAGCTGTGGCATTGAGAAGGCTGCACAAATACACCAACACCTGAAAGTCTAAAGACAAAAAGTTCATCGTTTAGGAAGACCACAGCATGAAAGAAACAACTTTTCTATCTTATGAATGGGCCTGTCTGAGGCCTGGTGTGTCAGAACAAAGGTTAGCTCGATCTCAGCCAGTTCCTCTGTCACTACACATTAAACAAGAGCATATAAGCAGTGGGCAAGTACAAAGTTATCCTTACACTGACTGGCTTCCCCCTCAGTTCTAGCAATGCAAAGTGTAAGGACTGCCACAAGCTATATTCAAAGCACGCTGGTTTTTATCTACGCAATTGTTCCTCCTCATACCCTGAAGGAATTCAATCATGCACTCTCAAAAAACACCATTGTTCTACGGCAGAAATATAACCTGGGAGCACACCTCAGCACCCCTCAGCAAAAAGTATGTTGTAAGCCCCAGCTGGAAGGGATCTATCCCTGCATCCAGCACCTGGGATGGACAGTGGTGTTGGTAAATTCATTATCACTGGTGTTGTCAGGTACATTTGACCTGCGTCAAGACAGTATTTGTTCTATCTTGCCAAGAAGCTGGGCAGAAGGTTAAAATCCTGCTCATAACCAGAGGCCTACCATACACTCAGCTTTCCTGGCTTATGGGGCCTCTTGCTGAAAGCTTGGCCAACAACAAGAAGAGATGTGGCCAAATGAAGAGAAGTTGTGCAACTGTGTGTTTTTGGAAGACCATCAGTTACATGGCACAGCCATGCCTCCCAACTTACTGTTTCTCAGAGGGGAACTGTTCACAGCAGTTTGCCCAATATCCTGAATAATATACAAGAGCAGGAAATGAAGAGACTTTTGAAGATTTTGGCCAGTTTTAGAGGCCACCTCTGAGAGACAAAGAGGAATTTGTCAAGGAAATAGGTCATAGATACATTAGTGTTGCTACTTCAATGGCAAGGGCAGTTGCGATATGAAATACTCTCCTAGATAAGAAATATACTTTTGCATGGAGAAAGAGAGAAGAAAAATGGAAAAGTTAGGTATAAAAATGCAGAAAGCTGGCATATTCTAAGTTGTGGATTGACCAGAGTTATATAAAGTTTTTTTATACATATAGTTAAAAATGTATTTGCTGGTTTCAGAAAACAGAAGCATTTGTTCCACAAAAACTGGAAATTTTTAAACTTGGGAAGAAGAGAACTAAGTCATACCAAGGAAGATTTTATGTCCTGTGGGACTGAGTATGGTGGAAACAATCTGCAAGCTGGCTGATTGAAATGGATATTCCAGTGTGGAGTGTTTACTCCATTTTGCAGGGCACTGGAGTATTTGATCTTGTAAAAAGACATGCAACCTATCATCTGTGTTCATCTGTACGTTTTAATCATACCACTATACAAAGCCACGTGTTACCATTTGTTCCACTGAGACTGCTCCAGGAAGCTAAATCCACGAGTCTGATTTTGCATCTCTCAGCTATGATGAACCAAATGTTTCCTGGAACAATTTGGAGCTATTTAGGGAGTCCTGAGAGAATTACTTGATCATTTACTACTCTTGTCAAACAGAATACTTCCTTTGACTTAACTCCCACAGGCCAAACTAAAGTGCATTGCCAAACTGACAGTTTTCTGTATGACCACCACACATGAGAGTGCCTTAAGTACATCAGCATTTTGACCGCTGTGCATCCCTGCTTGAAGCTTTTGAATCCTGACCTCTGAAGTTTCATGAAGGAGGAATGCATGGACAAAATACTGTAAGAAATAAAAAATAAAATATTTCCATCTCCAGCATAGAGGCCACTTGGGAAAATCTGTCAGTAGGAGGCTAACAGCCACACATCATTAGAGAAGTACTTTCTTCTAACCAACAAAGTGGTGGGCCATATGTAGCTAGGAAAAGTAGCTGAAACACACCTGCTAAATTACACTGCAGGGAGAGATCACACGTCCGGGGAGACTCATAAAATAATGCTTTCAAAGGGACTGTCCTCTCAGGGGTCTTCTGGAGCATCACTCACAGATAATGTTCCTCTTCAAATTGTTTGGCAAGTGGTCTCTGCAGAGCTCTTCACATTTCCCTTTTGACATGCAGTAGCATTTTGTCCAAGAAATAAGATCCAGTTCTTCAAGGGAAAAGTAGATATTGGATGAGTTGCCCGGTCTTGTTCTGGGTGCATCTACCTCATTTTAACACCTGAACAGTTACAAGCCCTGGCAGTACCCAGCAGCCTCCTGTCCTGTGGGACATGCAAACATGGATATCAGCTCCAGTCTTGACTTCATGTCTCATGCACCTCTTGTTTCTTCAATGCAAAAAGTCACCCTGGATGCCTCAAGCACTAGAAAAGTCAAGCAACTTGTGACTATGCAGCTACCAAGCATCTAGATTTAAGTTGTGTAGGACGCCAGCTTGAGGCAACAATGCAGCACCAAAGAATTTGTCTATGCAAGCTTAGAGCAAATTCCCGCTCCATGACACAGAAAGGCTGACGGTCTGGAAAGATTACATACTGCAATTTAAAGAGCAAAATAAATGACTTTTGGACAAACACTTCCAACATAGCAGATGCTCTAACACAAACCAGTGAACTAGAGGTAGAAGGTTTGCAGGTAAGCTCCAACTGAACTTGTGCTTCTATAGGCAGGGAAAGAGGGAAGCAGAAAGCACACAAAGCAAACCCTGCCTGCTTTCCCCTGACTCACCCTCCCACAACACACACAATCCCAGCACGGCTGGTGCACAGGCTGGAAAGCTGGTGTGCCATTATGAAGCAATAAATTCCAAATATTGTCCACTTAAAAAAAAAATGTTTGGGGTTATTGAGAAACTACATCATCCTGGAAAAAGCTGAGAACTGCTGAAGAAAATGTTTTCCTTTAACGGGGTGAAAAACCACGGAGCTTAAGTGCCCTTGCTAGCAAGAGAGTTGCATGCAGCCAGACATGCAGAACAACACTCCCTCATGTGGTCCCTGAAATAAGAGTTCTTCCTTCCTGAAAAGCTGAATCAGAATCACCATCAAATAGCAGGCTAGGCAAAATTCTATCAATTTTAGCCAAGTGTTGACATCAAACAAGGGGCATTGAAAAACAATGACAAAAAAGTCTAAACCCTTCAAGAGGGACTACCCCATCACAAATTTTACTAAAACAGCTACCATTGAACAGCACAGCAGATACCCAGCTTTTTCCTCCCCAGGAGTGGCTTCCAAAGTTTTTTACTTTTTTATTCCAAAATAATTTTTTTTTTTAATTTTCAGTTGTTATGGGAGAACTCTGAGGTGGTCAAATACAACATCTGTTTATTTCTGTAAATGAGAACAAAAGCTAGGGTTTGGAAGAGCAGAACATTCTTAATATAATTTTAGCCTTTTTTCCCAAGAACTAGCCATCTTTGCTGAAGCTAAGTGTCAAAAATGGGCATTGCTTCAAGCTTAATACTTGTAGCCTTTCTCAAATGTTTTGTCTAGTTCATTTTTCCTTATCTAAAGAAATAAGGGATTCTTTTTTCCCTTAAAGGATTCTCAAGGAAAACCTAATTTGTATTCAAATATATCTAACTCTCAAATTATTAGAGTCTGTATGAACTTTTCCTTAAATTCTGGTAAAAGTTGTTAAGCTTTGCTTCTGCTTAATGGGAAAAGAAAGCGTGAGGGAAAAAGTGAGTCATCACAGGCATCCTCATGTTCTGTATCAGTGAATCACTGAACACTCTTTGCATCACAGATGTCCCGTGCAGCACCCGCAGTATCTATGATAGTTAAAGATGCATAAACTCGTGTATGCCCGTACATAAACAAAAAAGAATGACGTTTCCTTTTACTTTACAAAGCTGCATGCACACACTCCTCTAATCTGGGTCCAGTTAGGTTTATATCTGTATCATCAGCCTTCTCGAAAACTACAGCTTGAATAATGATTAAGCAAAACATTTTCAAGTTATGATCCCTACATTCGCAGCAAACATTTGCTGTAAAAGACATGTGTCCTGACGCACAGGCCTCAGCTTTTTGGTCAGTTGACATTAATACATCTCCACTGGTACACGCTGTAATCATGTCTTGCTGTTCCATTCAGAGTCACTGCAAAACACCGTGTACAAGCCCCCAGGAAGTAAGGAAAATCACTCAGCAGAGCTCTTTTTAATTAATCATTTTTGAAAAATTAGTCATTATTCTACCACAAAGAACAGTCACCAACAACCTCCAGAGGAAAGCAGTGTAATTTTCTAACTCCTCATCACCACTTGTCTCCTTATTCCCATACGTATAAAAAAATATCACATGGCAAATTGTAGCTTTTTTCTTTTAGAAAAACCCATATACACCCACTACCTTTACAGAAGCAGCTTTAAAATGGCTATGGCATGACTCTGAGGTCATGGGCAATATGAAAAAAATAAGCAACAAAACCAAAGGAGCTAAAAAAAACAATAGCTAAAATTTTTTTGAGGAGAAGACTGAAAAAGGATTTGCTCAGGAACTGATTTGCTAACTGAAACATTAGCAACAAGGCGAGAGAGGCTTCCCTGAAGTCCACACCTGCTTTCTTTTGGCCATGACCATGCCTGGCTCCCACTGACAGGCCAGCCACTCCCTATCCCAGCCCTGCAGTCCCCATTGCCCATGCCAGGAGGGACCACAGAGTTGCAGTGGGGCTGAAGACATCAAACCCAGGACATGGAAAAACAGTGCTGGAAAAATCCAACCTGATGTAGTGGAGCTGTCAAAACATTCGTGCGCTATGGGGTGGTATTTCATGACCCTGCAACTACAGCTTCAAACAAGCCAGGTATACACAGAGTTGAGTGTCCCCTCAGCATCAATTCGCTGGGTTGGCAAAGGCTGCATTTTCCCTGAGAGGATTCATTTTTCCAAACTCTGGGCAGCATTGATCCAGGCCAGCATATGACTAACAGCGCGGCTGTGAGCCATGATGGATGCTGTCTCCCTCGCAACACAACAGAAACAGTAAGATTGCCAAGAAACATTTAGTGAAAATAATTTGATCGCTTTTCACCTGCCAAGCAATCAATTACTTGAAAAATTAATTTGTTTTGCAGCAGCTCATGAGCAGACCTGCACAAGCTCTTCCCATGAGAGCAGAGAGTGGACACAGGCAGAGCTCTGGGATAGGACAGTATGGATGTCAGGGTGGGCTCTTCCACTTGGGTTCAACCAGGGCTCACAGCAGCAAACCAGACAGGCACCGTTCAACTAAAATCCCACCCTTTCAGCTGAAGGCAGTGGTGGAGGAAGAGCCAAATTTTTTGAACCTTAGAGCCACCTTCATCACACCTGTGCTCCTTCCCTGGTGCCTTCGCTGCCTTCAGCACCCAGCACGAGCAATCCCAGTGACCCTGCAGGAGCCTCGGCAGCCTTCCCATTGGAAGGAACACCAGGGAACACCCTGGAACACCAGGGAATATCACACACAGCTTGGGAAAGGGAAGATGCAGGAGACATGCAGAGAGCTTCACACTTCTGCGAGCTGCACCTGGCCAAGCTTCTTTCTTTGTGAATGTTTTTAACTCCTAGTTTTCCGGAGAATTTCAGGACTGATGGCACGTTTTATGACTATGCCTAAAAAACCGCACTTGATTGCAAGTACCTAATTATAGTGTACCAGTCATTAGAGAACAAATTAGTTCCTGATAAGATCTCAAGATATCAAAAAAGAGTATTTGTAAATCTCAAGGAAAAAATCCCATGTATTTTTCTAGTTTTCCGCCAGAAAACTAGAGTTGAGTTCAAGGATGTAAGAATTGGAAAAATATATTATGGATAGCAAAATTAAATTAAGACTTTTCAACATGTTTCATTTTCTCTTTTATATATAAGGAATCATGAAGTATATAAAAATATTTCAACATAAGATAAAATTCATCATATTCAATGGAAAACAAAGGTTTGAAATAATGAAATAATGGAATTTAGTATAGCCTATAAGATTCATTTCAGCACAATTAAAAAATGCGGATTACATTAATAAGAAGAAAACAAAATTGCCAGGAAAAAAAATTAAAATGTTAGATATCTTAGTAAGACAAGAGCAAGATAATTAATTAATATAGAAAAGGAACAAAGAACTTATTTTCATCTCACAATTAGTGGGTTTGCATCTTTACTAATAAGAAATTCTTATTTGCATTTTTTTCTTTGGTCAGAAGCAGACCATATTCCTCTTGTCCACTGGGTGGCATTACTACCTAGAGTAATGTAAAGTAAAGTCCTACCTAGAGGTGCACTCGACAGCTACATGAAGTTGCCACAATGAAGTGTCTTTCACACCTTATTGATCTGAATCTATAGAATTAAACCACCGAAGACAACCTGGGACAACCATCCTGAGACAACCACCTAAGCTAGTCTGCTGATGTGCAAAACTACCCCTTCTTAGCCAAATAGTTTTGTCTGATACTTTTGGAATGAATATTGCTGCAAAAAAAATGGACATTTCAGCTTACTTTAATTCATTCTACTGTGTTTGCCAATGCTGAATCATCTCTACAAAGAATAAATTCAGAGGGATGGATTAATATAGTAAAAACACATTGTCACTATATGGAAAACCGAGAAATACAAGAAGAAAATCTGGATATGAAATAACTCACAACTTTGAGGTCTGAAAGAGCATATAAGCTCTAGCAAATATCCAAGCGTTCAAGCAGTTAAGCAGTCCCAGTGAAGTGAGCCACAAGCTTACAAGTGCACCTTGGTGAAGCGTGCTGAGGTTGCCAGAAAAAAAGGCAAGAGGGTGGATGTTATTTTCTGCTGCACATGAACAAGATATCTGGGCTCTGCAAGCATCCCATAATCCCCACCACCTACGTGCCATGACCATTCTGCCTGTTTCCTTCCAGTAAAACCGAAGTGTAGGGAATGAGGAAAGAAGCTTAAAACTTATTAGGTGTCAGCTGGCATGAAGGAGGTAAGTGGTGTGCACACACAAATGCTGGCTTGGGAACTATTTGGGGTCATGGTTTAGACAGCCACGCAGCACTACAACGAAATACATGAGGAACAGGAAAACTTCTTGACAATCTCTCTTTTCTCCTCCCTTCTGCAAAATTACAAAGTAGGAGGTCAGTAGTAAAAAGATTAATCCAGTTGTTATTCAAGAATCCATATAAATAAATATTAACAGATAGAGGGTTGGATTACAGGATAAAAGCCTAACAAGATTTTCTGATGTTGTTAAGGGTTTAATTTTAATCTGGTTTGACTGTAAGTCTTAGACCATGATCCCTGAGTTCTGTTTGTTTGGTTATCCTGTCCTTCTCAACACACTTTCTCTACCGCTTTTCCCCACAAACACTGCTGTTAATCTCTCAAATAGACTGTCTCTATGTGCACACACCTAATGCACATCAGGCTTTCATTCTTGAAGGACTTGCACACTTATGACAGGACAGTGAACCCAACACTTTTGGTGTATTGTAGCTTCGTCATTGTGAAGTTCTGTTCTCATCTTATTATTTTGTTCCAGGTCTTATCCTAGGTTTGAACATCTTCACATCTGGGAGAATGAGCACAGAGGAAACTGTCCTGACTGACCCTTCTGAGAAAACCAAAACCCAACCTTCCTATTTCCACCTTGACTCCCCCAAAATAATGTCATCAGTAGTGCCCTCTTCAGTACCTTCCCAGGGTGAGGGTCGTTTATGTTGCACAGCACCTTTCTTCTTTTGTATTTATTCTGGAAAAATCCACTTGAAATGATTCATAGTCCAAACTGAGAGGCCTGAGCATGCCCAAGCTGGCTCCCACACAGCGAAGGGGAGCTGAGCATTCCTCTCCCTCCACCCCTTTGCACGCACAATGGACAGGGCTGCCCACGCTCATCCCTATGCATGTGCAAAGGGAAGCTCAAGACACAATGTGCAGTGCATTTCCACACTGCTGAATTAATGTAAATGTAATTTAGAAAAAGACAAACCTCTCTGTGATATGGTCTACCCACTACTTCCTTTGCTCTGGCATTCTCTCTATGAGCATGTACATTTTGGGTAAGAACTTGATTAAAGAGCCAAATTTGTCTTTCCCTGAAAGGTTTGTATTTAAAACCTCCCCACAGAAACAGGGATGGAATTCTTTTTCCTCCTTTCACTTCCATTCCGTATCCACATTTAACCTAATTTTGTTGCTTCCTGAGACTTCATGATTTTTGTTCCTATTCATCTCTGGACTAGCTGCTATAAATTGTGGTCTTTGTCCTCTAACAGGAGACTAGAATAGGTGGAATGAAGTTTTTTTCAATAAAAAACTTTCAATAAAGCAAGTTACAGACTTTATTTATGTCACCAGGACAAAGTTATTTTTATAATGTGATTGTTATTCAAAAGTGACCAGAAGAGTACAAGAATTACTCTATTATTGCCAAATCCAGTTTATCCACTTACTGTTTTCAATAGTTCATATAACCCTCCTACCTAAATTTGCCATCTTCTCAGTTCTGCTACTTTAACTATTTATCCAGTGTTATCCTAACCCAACTTTCTCAAGTGATCCAAATTATGAAAAAAGGGGCGAGAAGGAGGCAAAAGAAGAAGAAAGAAAATCTAATACCAGATGTTCTACACACATACACATTTTGCAGTCCATTTTTAAAAAAAGTTTATTTCACAAATTTGGAAGAAAAGCACTAGTGGGAAAATAAAAATAGCAACCATATGAGCCAAATCTATCACCAAAAGAAGAACCTCTCCTACTCTAATGAGCTTTGGATCAGGCCTTATGAAGGTACTTTCTGTAAGTTCATCTCCATTCATGCATTTGGGCATCGGTTTGGGTTTGGCCAACATAGATATCTTCCTGCTCCTTTACCATGCCAACCACATCAAAGAGGCAATGTCACCTGGAGAACTTGGCATTACCTTTATAGTAAAGGCAGAGAAGGTTTTTCCTCCTCATTTCTCACTCCCAAAATCCTGGGCTTGAGCCCTGCTGTGGGGCTGAGCTCTTGGGAGCTGGAGCCAGTATTTTTGGGCACATACCATGGGTGCCAGAACTGCACTTCTGGTCATGCTGAGGCAAGTGAGGCTCCCCACCATCCTTGCAAAGATGCTGCTCGTTATTTTAATGAGTATACAGAATGAGCAATTTTCAGCTCCATATGCCACATCATGTGCGAGTTAGCAAGTAGAAAAAAAGTCTTGCTACAACAGCTAGACTGACTAACTCACATGCAGCTGCAGCTGCGCTGCTGTGTCCAAGAAACATCTTGTCATCTCTGAGAAAGGCTGGGTTTAAGATGCACTCAGGCCAGTAGTTCTGAGTTGCCTTTTTCCTCACATGAGAGATTTGCAAATAATGCTACAGATCTCTCAGGTATCTGGGTATGTGGGCTATGCACACATCAGAGAATGTGCACTGCTATTAATTGCTGCGTCCTCTTTGTAAAGCTGGCTGTCAACAGAGGACTTAATACAGTCTTTGATTCCTTCACTTGACAGTTAATGGCAAATCTGTCATGCATTTTCGGGTGATTTAAAAAATACAGCAGATCTATCCCACTTTACAGTAGAATTCACCAACAAACTCTAGCCATTGGAGATCTATATGCACCTCCTTTTTTTAGAACAACACATTGTGACCTTCTCTACTTGCTTCTTATCATTGTATAAACCCTTGAGCTCAGCTGTATACAAACATAAAGAGTCACTGAAGACAGAAAATCCTGACAGCCACAATCAGCTGCAGCTGAGCTATTCCAAGACACAGCTACCTATCAAAGCCATGAAATTGCTCTACCTGGAAAGTAAGAACGGGTGAGACAATCTATTTCAATTCTTAACTATCCTTATCATCAGAGAAATACTGATGTTTACATGTCTCCCTTTCATTTTGTTTCGGGGAGTCTTATTTCCTGCAGATGCAGAGAATTATATTGCCTCTTTGCCTGTGGTTATATTCAAGAAACTTGGAGTGTATCTCTCACATCTTTTCTGTAAATTAAACAAACCCACTCCTTTCAGACTTTTTAAGTACATTAACAGTCTGTAAACTTTTGGTAGATCAGAACTACCTCAAGATGGCCCACGTAGTTCTTGATGAAGGATGCCCAAAAATGGACATGATAGTTTTTCACTGAAGCTTCAGCAGAGCTAAGCAGAGGAGGCTGATTACTTTGCATGCCTTATATACAGCAGTCCTGTTTACACTCGCTGGATGGTTTTGCTTCCAACACATGCCACTCTGAACCACAGATTAAGTGCAAGGCAACAATGATCACCACATCTTCCTCTGCAGACCTGTTGCCTAGCAAAAAACTCATTCCCTAACATGGGGATGTGCCCTTGATAGCTCATAAATAAACACAGCATTTTGCACTTGACTTGTATCTTATTTCAGACCCAGCTGACAAAAACAAGTAAGTTTTAATCCCATTCTTCAGTGTTTGTAGATCAATTCCTCTCTCACTTTGGCATTGGCTGCATAGTGAATAAACTTAGTCTCTACTCCACTTTCCAAGTCATTAATAAAAAAGGCTAATTCATATTGGATGATGACAGATGTGTAGCTCAGTACACAGGACTGACCTCTTGTTCAATATGTAACTCCAATTATACTTGCACAGACAGTTTACTGTGGTTATGGAGACACAGCACACCAATCTCCCAAAATTCCTGGGATTTTCAAGACAATATTAAAATAAAAATCATGTCTACTACATCTCCCTTTCATGAAAATTAGCCCTTTTCAAAGAAAAGCATTAGGTTATTGTCCAGTTCTTTTGTTTTTTAATTAGTCTTTCCTTCATCATGCTCAAAGCCCTCAGGTCATAGAGAAACTCAGTTAACAAATTCATATTGCCTAGACCACATTTTTCTACCTGTTCTTAAAATCCAGTACTATATTTCTGGTTGTGTGTTTCTTTAAGGACAGTGACCAATTTGACTGACTTGATATTCATTAAAAATCCTTGTCAGATCTACTATTTCATTCACTTTAAGATTCTGGCAATAAACAGAGAAACACTCCCTGATTCACTCACTTGAGTTGTCCTCTTAGTTGTGCTATTTTCCACTTCCAAGCTTCACTCCCATTAGCCCTCTTTCTTTCAATGGACATCTCTGAAACCTGAAGCATATTTTTCATTTGATCATTTTGGTTCTCTGCTCTGCCATCTCTGCAGAGGAAATGCGATCCCTTATTTTCTAAAAAGTTAAAGAACATTACTATTGGCACATTTCTTCCATGGTAACTAAGCAGGACTCGTGTTTTTTTTACTATGGAACTGTGTTTCTGACTTTTAGACACTCCTTTATTGAGGTTCTGTTCTTTTTTCTAATCTTTGTGGGAAAACGCACTGCTTGCTTCTAACCACCTCATAAAGTTCTTTGTTTGATGGGGCTGAGTAGGCTGCTCTGCAAGCATTTCTCCTCAGTTTGAAACACCACCTCCAGTTCCTCTGTAATATTAACACTATTCACCAAACCACACATAAAACAGAATTAACAGGTTCATTGGCTATTTGGTGAGAGTCTTTTAGATCTAAAAATCACTTGTTATTTACCTCCATACCTAAGTGCCAGCAGTCTGGTAATGCTGACTTTCTGGCGCAGGGACTGAGGGAGTGAAGAGTTTCCCTGGGCTCATCTCCATGAAGCTGTGCAAGCCCAAGAGTCCTTTTTGCTATGCCACTTACTGGCTTTTCTGCCCTACCTTTCAGATACTACACTCACATTTTTCCTTCAAAATGTTTTTGTCTCTTGCCCTGATAAAATGAAGTCAAAATGAGACAGCAGCCCACCACCAATGGCAAAAGCAAAGAAGAAAATAGGTTTAAAATCAATTCTTTTGCCCTCATAATGTATTTTTTTCCCCAAGAGTAACTCTGTACGAAAATACAAAGAAGAAACATTTATTTCAAGATGACATCTGACTGCTCTAACCTTTCTAGCTAATGTCATCCTCGTTTTCTAAGTAAAAATTGAAGAAGTAGAATCTCAAGCAAAAGCTTAAGCAGTTTCTGTGACCTTTCCTTTATATCAACCCTCTCATCTCCAGCCAGCAGGAAAAGCTCCCATCGCCTTCACACAGCACCCACACCAGCCCACAGTCAGGACACCAGCAGGGAACATCAAGGTGACTGTCCACAAATTCACCGAGTGTGCTCTGCGACAATCAGTTTGGTCTTCTGGGCTGCTCAGAGCATGACCTCTCCAAAGGATGAGTCCTACCAGATACACACCAGGTTCTGTGCTCCATCCAAAGGGATGCCAGCACAGGAAAAGCTTTGAAAGACAGCTCTATCAAAAGAAAATTGCATCAAACACATTTGAAGGACTCCCCCGCAACAGCTTCCATAGGAACCAAGGGTTTGTGGGACAGAAAACAAACAGAAAGTCACATGAAACACTAAGAAAAATTACATTAGAAAATATCAGAGGCTAGGGATTATGGATTTACAAAGGAGTGACCCAGAGGATGATGACAACTGCCCCTCAGCAGCAGGATCCTTTGTCAATAGTACACATTTTAGGATGCTTTTATATTAAAGTACATTTTCAAGAATTCAAGCACCACAGGGGATGAGTTTGCAATTGATTTTGTTAAGAATCATCTTTCTTTTCTCAGGCTTTTTTGTTGAACTGATGTAGCATTTCACTGTCCTGCAACACTACTTTTAGAAATTATCCACCAGTGATACAAAGAAATAAAGGACTTTTGTCTTGCCTTTATATCAACCTCTTCATTTTGTTATTTTGTGAAAGAGATATCAAAACACAGAAGAATACCCTCAGGGATCGGTGACTCTTCGATATTAAATGATCCTTTTGTGAAGGTTTTATCTTCTACAATATCTCCGTTTCAAGAAAACGCTCATTTCCTACTCAGAGGCCAGTTCTTCTTATCATGTTATAAACATGGATTTTGTAGGTCTTTCAAAGCAAGCTTTTCCTCTTTGCACTTTTCTAAATTAGGCCAGTACTGCCAGATGTTATCTGCAGGATATATACAGAACACTCCCTTAGTGCACCTTTTGACCTGCATCATTGTAAGTTTTCTTCTTAAATACCTAATATTTACTGTCTCTATTCTGTACACATATTCATGCTTTACTGCACTTATGTTTTACTGTGTAGCTGCCCTTAGAAGCCATGAATAACCAAAATGGCTTTTAGGCAGTCCAGACCAAACAAGTGAGATGTTTCAGTGATCAACACCAGAAACTGAGGTGTGAACAAATACAGGCTTGTGGATTACAGATATTTTATGTTCCCAGCTGCCTCCACTAAGTGGTGGATACAGTGCCACACCTTCTTCTCAGGGCAGTAGGTCTCCTACAGCTACCCTGGGGCATAGTTAAAATCATTTAAAAAGTCTTTTGCTGATCTGAAAGAGTAGTTCCCACATCCAGCAAAGCCACAAAACAAGACCTTGAGGGTTCATGTTAGGCTGCAGACCAGGTGCCTTCCACCAAACACAACTGGCCACGGTGGCCACTTCCTTCCTGAATGGAAGAAATGCAGTAAATGCCACTGATGCTGTTTTACCGGGGAGTTACCTGGTCCATAAAGCTTGTTGAGGAGGAAACTCCTTTCAACTCTTCCCCATTCAGATGTAAACCCCATCTACACTCTGAAAATAACACAGAAAAGGCAGCCTGTGGTTAGGCTAAAGGGAAGATGAGATGCTTGCAGACATATTATGTTCCCTCAAAGCACAGCATTTGATTCCTGCAATGATGGGGTGAGAGCTGCCAGGTCAGCTATCTGAAGGAGGGTTTTCCCAACATGACAGGCCACTTGCATGCTGAGCCTCACAGGCACGGTCAATCAACAAAGTGGAACACCAGGACCTTCACACCAGTGGGAAACTAGTATCACACCAAGAGATAAAGATGCTTGGTACACATCCCTCATTCAGAAATTATTTATTGGGGCAATAAACTCATAAGCAATTTATCCTTTGATATTTGGCTCACAATTCCCCATGGAATCATAGATACTATGGAAACTATGATAAATAATCTGTTTAAAAAGTGCATCTGTTTCTTACACAATGTTTCCAGCATGAAACCAAGCTTGAACTTAACAGATGGGTTCTTCTAGTATAGGATCATTTTGTGGATAATTCTCCGAAATGACCTCAAGTGCTTTTATATTTTCCATGACCAAATGAGTGTTTACATTCAAGCTTCCTCACTCTCTCTTCTTGATGGCAGCCCATTTTGTAGAAAGCTGCCTGATTTTAAAATGTGATAAATTCTGTACAAGAAAATGTTTTCATCTGATTCAGAAACTCAGGGATTGTCACAATAGCTCACCTGCCAATATGAGGAATAATCTGAAAGCTGCTACAAAGAGTACAGTTCTAGCAGTAACTTCTTTGTCATCAGCACTCAAGAGTTAAAATTAGACCCAGAGGTTCTTCAGATAAAGTTCTGGGAGACAATATGGTAAAGAAAATGGGTGATAGCAAAATGTCTTCAATTATTTTCTGCTGTGATTATACAATAAATGTGTGCTTTTAAGTCTCATGAATAATCTCTGTGAAAGAAGAGGATGAGTCTAAGTCTGGAAAATTTCCAAGTGTGTCTCTCCCATATCCTTTCAGTGTTTCAATCTAACAAAAACACCCACACATACATACAGAATATCTGCTTCCATACTAATGAGTAAAAGTACTCACCAGCAATCTAAAAGAGGCTTCTTTAATGGATCCAAGGAGGCTCAAGCACAACTAGCATTAATTTAACATTTGGTCATTTTCTTGCCAGCATTCTGCCATCACTAACATCAATATCTCTTTAATGACACACAAGTTCTCGTAAGTGACTGAACTAAAGGGTACCACAATGAAAGAGCTGCTCTTAAGCCAGTCAGCTTTTTGCTTCCTAGAAGTTCAAGGACAGGATGTGATATCCCTTTTTCTGTCATTTCTTATGAAAATTCAAAGCAGAGAAAGCTCCCCAGAGCATCCCCAAAGATACGGTGTTATCTTAGCACACATGCTTTCTTCATTCTGTGTGCATTTAATGTTGTTTCTACAGAGCTGAAGCACCACTGCCAAACACCAAGATTGACTTAGGGTCTAATCTTTCTCTTGAAGAGGGCAAAATGTGCTGTTGCCTTGCCTTTACACCAGCTTCCAATGGGGCCCAGCCTGGAAGAATGGTCCTCAGAGTGGAAGCCCTAAAAATCCACAAAAGCAATGTTGTAATACAACAACCATCTGGAGAAAGGCCAGTGTCTCTCTGGAGCAGCACAGAAAAGACTCAAAGCACCAGGCTAAAATCCAAAGGCCCAAGCACAACCTGACCCTGCCAAAGGTGAAATGGATTATTAGTACTAATCCTGGCCAGACTGTGGACTGGCTTTGTTGATATTTTCTCGAAGAAAAGCAACTGTCCTCTACATATTCAAAAGGAAAGGGACACACTTTATTTATTTTTGCCACTCTCCAGGAAGAGTTTGTTTTATCATCCCAAAGCCAGGGGTCCAACTTAGTTTCTAATTCAAGGAGAAATGTTTTTTGCAATACCAAGAAGTAAAGGGGGAAGACCCAAACCTACACTGTCTGCAGTGATGCCTTTCCAGTGCATTAACTCCTCTCCTGCCAGGAGTCCTGAAGCTTCCTGGGACACAGCTCCAGAGAAAAACAGAGGACACAGGATGAGAGGATTTCCCTTTATAAAAATCTAGGGCTTCAGAATAAATTCCTTCATGGGAAAGGCGCACTGGCAGCATAACCCATGTCATGGCCAGAAGCACAGACACTGTGACAAGTGACAGCAGGATGTGGGCTGCTGAGCAAATGACAGCCAAAACAAGAAAGCCCTCACAGATCTGTAATTACGTCTGTAATATTCAAGGAAATGTCATGGCTGCAAGTGTCTGTATAGATCTCATTTTAAGAAGTGCACACTCAGTTTTACAACAAAAGGTACAAAGGATTTCTGGATTAAAGAATAAAAAAGAGTCATAATACTTGCTTGAAGGGAAAGCATAATTGTGATTGCTTCCTAGACTATAAGGCATCTAAAGACAGTCCCTGAAAATGGAAATGCTTTCTTAGACAAGTTTCTAGGTCAACCTTTTTGAGCAATGACAGAAAACATGGAGTCTTCCCGGCAGATTTCATGCATTTGGCCTCCTTCACTTCCACTCTCTTCTGAAACTCTAGTACTTGGAGCAACCAAATGTGAAATACACATTATTTACATAAAGTATTACTGGAATATGCATCCAGATGAAAAAGCCAAAACAAAAGCATTCATTTGGATTAACTGCCATTTTTAAGAAGTCCTCGTCAGGGACTGACAGGATAGGATTCAACACTGCAAATCCCAGCTGCTCAAGAGGCTTTTTATAGGCAGGAGCAGCACTTCCAGGATACTGCTCGTCTCATTCTTTAGCAGGTACAAGAAGTGCTGGTGCTGTTCCCTCCACTGGACTGACTGCAGAGAGATCTCGGGGGGTAACACCCAGGTAGAGATTTACGTTGATTTAGACTAGGCAAACCTGTACCCTCCTAGGTCAAGGAGAAGGGAAAAAAGAAGGGCTTGGGATGAGAAAGGTGCACAGTGAGGGTGGGAATGAGCTGTTTTCAGACGGACAGGTTGGTGTGGCTGTTCCCACAACAAAGCCAGTACATCCAGCCAGAATCAGAGCATCTGACACCAGCACAGGGGTGGCCTCCAGCCCACGATGTCGCAGCAGTACTGGTTTGGCTTGGCAATGCTAAAATTAGCACATTATTCCCAAGTATTGGCTGTCCTCTCCCATGTGGAAGAACTCTTTTCCCTCTTCCGTGGAAACAAAAGATTTTCCTCCAAGCCTCCAAGCAGGTTACTCTGAAAACACATCCCTAGAGCCTTATCTTAAAGACACAGGCTGCCAGCAAGGAGAAAAGGTTCAGCTGAGGACACCATCAAAAGCTTTGATTTTTAGCGATTAAGGGATTCAGGCGTGACATTTCCTACTCCCAGTTCCATTTCATCCCTTTCAAATTAAGGACTGGATTCAATCACTGGCTTATTTTTACAGGCATTTAATCATAATAAAAAGTAAACAAAAAACCCTGGCAATGAGACAAGCTCTGCTGCCTGCCTTCTTCCTTAACACTGCTACAACTTATTACAAGGCAGTTCAGTTCAGTTCAGTTCTGAAAATGCCAGTACCTATCCTGACGCAATGCACAAACCTGTGATGCATCCCCAGCTCTCTGGACAGCAATGAGAACTATTCACAATTTAAAACAAGCACAAGACACGTTCTTACAATTATAATTACAAGTAGCTACAGAAAAATATTAGCAGATGCTATTAAAAAAAAGCTGATATCACCCTCATTCTACCAAAGGTCTTAGAATTACCCTGTTACCCAATTCTGAATACACTTTGTTTTAAAAACAAAGTGTTAGTGCTTATCTATTGCCTGGGTCCAAATATTTGTTTTTTCTAAGAAGGGCCTGAGAAGCCAAACAAATCAACAACTTTAAGTTTCTGTTGGAGTCTAGAGAGGATTTGAAGTTCAGAACAAACAAGGTTTGTCACATGATGGGCAAGAAAAAGGAAAGCAGAATAATAAAATGTAACATCAGCACCTCCCCGGGTGGATGAGTTTTTGCATCATGTTCTTGCTAGTTCCTAATTTCAAGCTATGTGTTTTACATTAAAAAAAAATAAAAATTAGCATGATCACTCTTATTAACTCTGGCAGGAAATTCAGTTCAATCAAATGACTACTTATTATTGTCATTGACCAAAACCATGATTGACATAGGAGAACCGAAAAACAATATTTTGATGGTATTTTAGGAATTTCTAACATGAAAGGGAGGGGACCAGAGACAGGGGAGATGATTAAAGAGGCATACCATCTAATGAGATTAAAATTAAGAAGTATCTGTGAAATGGAGTTGAATCTCAAAATATTACATGCACGAGAAAAAACACTTTACACCTATGGTACCGAATTTTGGAAGGCAGTTCACTTTTCCCCATTCTCTTGCCTTGAGCTGCCCTGGGGAAGCAGCTGAAGCCATGACAGAGGAGTCCTCACTGCTGAGACTGGCCAAGGAACATTAATAAATACTGACCCACACCAGCTCCACCATCTGTGCCACACACACCAGCAGACCCTTCCAACAGGCCACTGCTGGACAAATCATAAGCACAAGGTGCACTTTGAGCCTTTCCAAGCAACCCTCTCTCTGCTGTCTTCCTTTTCACCTTCCTTATGGCAGTGCAGGAAGAGTCAGGAGAGGCTGAACCCAGTATCCACACATCCATCACTTTGGACTCAGGCACGCAGCTTTGCCTTTGGCTCTGCCCTGCCCCAGCAGTACAGGCAGACACTGGGACCTCTTTGCACTGGCGAGGTAGCTTTGCAGTTATAGTTAGGATTGCAAAACATAATCACCATTCACTTCTGGAGACAGAGTGAACTTAAATACCACTGGGACCAAAAAATGATGCTCTTATAGGAAAGAAAGCTGCACACAGCTACTGGGTGAAATCATGAGGATGCAAAGCATAAAACTGGGCTGTTGGTGACAGTAATTTTCAGCATATCCTCAGCAGAATTGATTAAAAATGTTCAAAGCACAGAGTTAATTCAGCTTCAAAATATGACACACTTCTCTTTTGCGAACACTTCCATTAAATATTTTCCTGATCATCATCCAGTTCTCCATCTGCTTGCCAAAAGGGGTTGCTGTCAATCTCACTGAGTAGTCGTAACTAACCTTTCCTTTTTAGCTCCCCTGTCCTGAAAGCTTGTCCTGTCTGGTAAGTGATATTTGGCTTTAAGCTAATTGAAAAGGTCTGTACTTAAATATTCAGGACTCCTAAGAGAGTCTCAAAAATTCAGGGAGGAACCAAGGTCAGCCTGTCCTCAGTGGAGATTTCCTGCAGGATGGCAGCACCAGAGGGTAAAACTTCTAATATCAAAGGAAACAAACCTCTTCCCCCTCAACAGCTTAATAAAATAAATAAAATAAAACCTGAGCAACCTTAAACAAATACCAAGGGAGAAGACAGCACCCATTCTGTAAGCCAAAGTTCAGTGTTCTGTTTGTAGTATGAGCAGCAATTCATTCAGCTCTCTAATGAAAAAACACACTTCTCACGTGGCAGATCCTAAATAGCTATCACTTCAAGCAAGCCTTTTTGACATCATTCACTTTTTGAGGACCAAAAGGCTATTATTGGTGTGTTATACTCCTATACCCAAGAATGAATGTTCTCTGGTCCTTTCTGTATCCAGGTGGTGAAAACTTTTTTATGCCTTTCCTTAGCCAGAAAAGCTTATCTGAATGCCTTATTTCTTTCCTCTCACCCATCACTTATTTCTGCTGTCTTCCTACAAATTAAGGAAGATTAGAAGCATTTTAACAGTACTGGAAGATTTCCATTATTTTTCTTTAATACATAAGAGTCATTAGAAAGAGATAATTGCCATCTCTGAAGAGAGATGTAAATCTAGGACTGTTCGGTATTCTAATGAAAATGGAATCCCAAAGGCATTATGTTAATGCTTCTAAAACTGTTTTGGGGAAGAAAACCCACCACAGCAATCACAGCATTTTACAGTTACTATTGAATTAAACATAAAGGCCACCCGTGGTTGCAAGCAGCTGAAACAAAGCATTCAGCAATAATACATGACAGCTAAATTCAAGCTCCGCCTTCATGTTATTAAAATGCAATATGCACAAGAGATACTTTATTTTATTGTCTCCTTCAGAAAGATGGTAACAGTCAATTTGAAATTTATAAGCTCTAGTAAGGTAATCCAGTTTATCCTCCTGTTCACTATTAGTGTTGATGAGACCCAAAGATGGGAGATAAGAAAAAAAACACAAATGTAATAAAATGAGAACAAGTGACTCATCTTGGGTACCAAGAGCTTGTGGAGAGGAAAAAGGTGGAAGCTTAATGGTAGACAAGGTCTAAGCCTTCTCAGTAACTTCTGCTATTTAATGTACAGAACATCTCAAAGTAAGATGACTTTTATTTTCCTGCACAGGAGTTCTTGCAGTAGCCACAAATGAAGGGAGGTGAATACAGCATGAGAAGATGAAGTATGATATTATTAGGAACTGGTGCAGAAATGTGCCATAATACATAAACAAGCCATCTAACCTTTGTGTAATTGTAGCAAATTGTTACAGCTAGCCTGCATGTACAACAGGGACAGCTGCAAGTAATTCACCTTGCTCTGCTCCATGTCCCTCCAACAAAATACAGCTCTTGTTGACAACACTTTTTTTTTACAGTCCTTTTGTTTTTCTGGGAGGAAAGACAATGTAAGAAGAAGATGGTATGAGCAGCTTAGATTTCTTCTGAGTCTTGAACTCAGGAGTCATTTGCTTTGTTCACTCCTCACCTTCGCTCTTCTTTCTCCACCCCCCCACCAAACAGATAAGCTATCACTACTTAAACAGGAAAGCAAAGAGGAGTGGGAATGTCTTTGTAATTAAGGTCTTTTGTAAGCGTATTTATTTTTTCCCAGCATGCTTATTTTAAACTGCTTTAAACACTCGGCAAGATCATGTAATTGCTCTCTGCCCCAGCCTGGTGGCAGAGGCACCTTGCAGGGCAGCAAGGCTGGGCTGGCAGCGTGAGATGCTGCAGCAGAGCAGTGCTCACAGGGCTTGCTCCGTGTGAGACAGCATCTCCATCGCTGCCAGCAGCAAAAGCTGTGTCTGCATCTGGGACAGCAGCAGCATCAGTGTCTTGTGCACAGAAATCCTGCAGAGGGAGGTCCGGCATTCACCACACAGAGATGGATTTTGTGGTCCATGACATTTCCAGCTGGAGGGTTGGTGTTGAGGGCAGAAGGACACCACAACTGCATGGAATAGGCAAATTAAAAAGAAAGCAGGAGGCTGGCTTTCTCCAAGAGCTCCTTTTAACTCCTCTTTGCTATTCTCCCTGTTTGACACTGATGAGAGGCATGGATTTGGGTTACTATAGGTTGCTTTATGCTACAAATATCCCCTGATTTTAGTAGGATATTCTTTAAAAAAAACCAAACCACAGTATTTTCTAGACTGTCTTGTAATCTCAGAGTATAGAACATATAAAATACAGGCAATATCTCTTCTCAGTCCATTTCCAAGTTTATTAGGAAGGGGGGTAAAATATACAGTCTATAAATTCAAGTGAGCATTCGTACACAGTTTGCCTTTCACTGGGTAGCGTTATTCCTGAATTAAGTACTATTTTTAAAAGGAACCTGTTGTTCTCTTCAAAATGTCATGCATTCTTTAAATGCCATACACCAACACTGAACAATGAAAACCATTTTATCCTTCTGGAATTCATACTTAGAAAATTTAGTTCTGCAAAAATAAATTATTTGAAAGAAGTTTTTCATCAGAGGTTTAAAATTCTAATAGGTTTGTGATGTTCATCTATCCTTTTTCTGGGCCACAGGTACTATGGGTTCCTATTAACAGACAATGTATTTTCACTGGAAAATTTGCCTATTAAATTATCTGAAAAACAAAAATGTTCCAAAACTATACAGTAATTAAGTGAAAGCAAACAAAATTTGCTGACTTGTCTGTATTTAAAAGGTTTAATTTTATCAAAAAAAGACCCCACAGCTAAAAACAAATTTTGTCTTGGAATTCTGAATTTTCAACTTTTCATACCAGCTAAAGGAAAGAAGTGCTATAGAAAAGCACATTTCAAATTTCTGGCATCTGGAAAACCCTGGTTTAAACAGGATTATAGGCATCCCACTGTATCCTTTCGTTGGGCAGTAAATCATGTACATCCTCACTAAAAATTTGCTCCCTATCTCTTGTATAAAGTTTACCAGCTTCCAGTAAGTGAATTTATTAGACTTCTTTTTCAGATAAGTTAAAAGTCAAGGTGTACCAGAGCTCTTCTCTCCAACCACAGACAGTCTCTTACAAGCCAGACTAAGCATGTAAACAAGGAGGTGCCATGGAGAGGGGTTAAATGGACTCAGAACAGGGTGTCAGTATTGGCATCAACATTTTCCTCTATTGCTCTAACCCTCTAGAATTTACTTTCACGATTAAGTTTCCAAAGCCTGTTGCAATACCAGATTTGCTACATGTTTTGCAGCTTTGGTAGTTACTCTTCCAGAGTAAGCAGCAAGTGGAGTCATACAAGACTGGAAATATCACCACACATTTCAGATGAGAGAGATGACCCTGCTTGGGTCAAAGGTACAGAGAAGTGGACCCATTTGGGGATACCTCTTTTGGTAGCAAAAATGGTTCTGAATTGCAGCTGAATTGAACTGTTGCAATTGTACCTGCTTGTATTTTGTTATTTTACACATTCAGCAAGAGAAAAAGAAAATTTAGGCTGATTAAAAAAACCCAAAAAACTTCAAAGTCTTCTCACTGAAGTTAGAGAAGCAGACCATGGTTTTAGTGCAAGTAAAAGGAAATATTTAAATTTGCACTGAAATGGCTATTCCCTGGGCATGTTTTCTAACATCACAGGGAAGGGAGGACAGCAGCTGCGGTGGTGGCAAGGTGCTCAGCTGTTGTAAGTACGTGGAGAACCATCTAGGCCAGGTCTGGATCTGAGCACGTGCCCTAACCACCACTGCACTGGCACCCTCCCCCTTAACTCCTAGGGCTCATCAAATATGTAAGTCTTTTATTTTATTGTTTTTAAAGGAACAGGATCAAAAGGAGAGATAAAGAGTAACATACCCCCAAATACACTTTAGTTTGTAGATCATATTACTTTCTTAAGAGATTACTGACGTGGCTTCAAATCCTTTTGGCCTTGAACCCATACTTCATTATCACTTGCTAATCAAGAAGAATTACCACTTTAGCCTGAAGCATTTTTTTGTCCAAACCTGTTCAGCAAATCATCCTAAATTTCCAAATAGTTGCAGAGAGAAATCACGTTCTATTTTGGGGCAAACTATTTTGAAAAAAATGTTCAACTGAAAAGTACATTTTTCATGGTTTACGTGGATCCACTGCAAAAAAATGCCCATAAACCCCACTTTCAGGTTAAATGTAAGGTATTCCACTCCCTTCTAAGATGAAATAAAACGACCAAGACATTTAACAGTGTTACAGTTTTTGAATATTTTTTTGGCCGAAATTCCATTCCTAGGCAAAATTAAGGGCTTGGGCACATGATTCTTTCCTGGACTCAACAAGTTCTTGTGTGCCAGCTGGTGTGCAGTTACCTCTTCTTACACGCGCTTACACTTAGATAAATGCAAGTAATAAAACTTAAACTCTCATACTTTCACTGCAATTTAAACTAAATTGGATTACTTAGTATTTGCCGTGGGCAAGGAACGTGTGCACACATTACTACAAACAGCTTCTTTACTAAAATACAGCACACTATGAAGCAGCAGTAATATGATTATGCAACTGACACCCAATGTATCCATTGCAGTGCTCCCAAACTCATCATTTCATTACATTTTATTTGCTTTTTTAGACTGCAAATGCAATATTTTAAAGCTATAAATTGTCTTGTAATTCATTTCCTTTCCCTCACCACATTACTAATATATACTACCAAATTTCACTGGAGTTTAACAAAATTTGTCCTTTGCTACTAAGAAAGAGCATTTAATGTTACGAGACATACAATTACAGAGCGCCTATGAATATTGTCAATTAGCAAGATGACCATAAATATGGAAATCTCATTACAAAGAGCTGTTTGAAACTTATACCAACCAGATCCTGACAAAACCTGCTAAATGATAGTTTTATTTCTACCCTATTTTTAGGGACAATGCTGGTCTTGCAATAAGATACCAGTTACTCTCACTTCAGTCTTGCAAATACCTCTATGTGGAAAAAAAAACACTAAGGAAGGCTTAATTTTTGCTTCTAACAGTATAGGAAAAGATGGAAAGAAAAAGAAAAGGGAACATGTTGAAATAATTAAAGCACAATGGTCATAGGGAATTGCCAGAAAAAACAAACAGTATAAATTGAAAGATGTTTTTTAAAGACTGGATTCTCTAGTCCATTACAAAATTGAGTGTTTTCTTTTTGGATGGATAAGGAACATTTATAAGAAACAGCCCTCGCATAAACTGCAGCATGGCAGTCAAAAGTACAGCAGGTGTTGAGGGACAGAAGAAGCCTTCTCCTTTGAAGGACCTCAGAACTGACTGGATAAAGCACACATGGGTGTTACTTTGTTAATTTGGGAATATTTGTACACAAACATAAATACTTTGCGAGTTTGCCAGTTATAATGGCTCCTTTAGCTTCCCCTGAGGCCAAGCTGTACAGCAAAGTTGTCCCCTCTGGCAGGCATTGCAGATTTCTCATTCCACGTTCTACATGAAATGTAAGCAGCAGAGCTACTACTCAGAGGAAATCTTTCTGTAAAGGCAACCATCTTATACTTTTATCATCATTTTACCACTTCTTAGGCAGTAATTGTTTTTGTGTTAATTGGCTGTAGTTTTAATATCAGGAACAATGTGAATATTCCATTATGGAAAAAGTTCTCCATCAGCTACCTCAGAGAAAATGTATTAAGAAAAATGCTATTGGTTCCATATAAAATGTAAAATAAATGCTTTTCTTCCTTGCTTTTAGACTGCACATTTAAAAGTCTAATGAACAACAGCAAAGTGCACGAGGCTGCTATGAACTCAAGCCCAAGCTTCCACACTTTGAGCCAGGAACTTATTATTGGATACAGAGGTTACCCATGTAGGAGACATAGTTTGTGCTTCACCAGAGGAAAATGCTCATGCTCAGAAGGGTCAGGAAGGTTCTGACCCTGCTTCCTTCCCTTAAAGCCCTACACACTGGCAGGGCTGTGTCTAAGTCCACAGAGGGGACCAGCTGGCAGCAAGCAGCTCCTCACACGTGGTCTGATTCAGGGGACATTAGAGTTAAATCTCAGAGCTTGGGCCCATAAAATAAACTTAATGCAAGATGTTAACAAAAAGTTATATTTTTACATTAACAGGATACATATAATGCATTTGCTACAAAAATAAATCTCTTTGAGTGAACCAAAAAATGCCCTTATTTCTAATAATAGGAGGGAAAATTACAGTTGGCAAACTTAAGAGACAATTAAGCCAGTGTTTCAGAGAACTCCAGATCACTGCCAAAACAAATATTCAGATAAAAGAACACAGCTTCCACTCCCTGCTTCCTTATTAACTGTGTTTTCTTCTCTAGCCATTACAAATAGGTTTGTAAAATAGACTCAAAAAATATATGCGTCTCTGTTTTTTCATTTGCACTTGATTGTTGTTTCTGAAGATGCTACCAGCTGCTGAAGGAGAAAGGATTGCACTAATATTCACTCTATAAATAATGTAAGATAAAAAAAAAGAAAGCCACTGCACAGCAAGGTTAAATGAGGACAACACAGGAAATTCAGTGTAAGGGACTGTGAGGCCTCTCACTTGGCTTTCCAAGTGCAGCATATTCATTGCATTTTATTAGCTGATTAACGAAGTGTGTGGCAATTCATCTGGAGCTACTGAGGTCCTTTGATCCACCCTTCTTACAAGCACTCCTCATAAGAGACAAAAAAAGTTCTTTGCAGCTAAAATCCCGGTGTCCAGCAGGAGGATGCCTCTGGGGGCCAGGCTGGAAACTGGCAGCACGGTTTTCTTACACCAAGGGGAGAGGTCCAGCTGTCTCATCCACCCCACAGAACCAACCAATCGCCCCCTGGGGCAGCCTGAGGGCCCACCCTCCCACACTGTGCCAAAGCAGGCACGTAAGCTGGCAGTGAGCCTTCTGTGTGCCACCCCATGTCCCTGTGAGGCTCTGAGGGCTCTCCCCACTCCATGTCTCAATGGGACATGCAGCTGTTGCATCGGTGCTCCTGGACATGTATGCTTGCTGGAAATATGCCCTCAACCTGCAAAAGCCCTCATTACCCTTGCACACACAGATATCAATAACCTCAATACAAGACATTCATGCAATTTTTTTTCCACAGAGACCGTGGCCTCAGACCTGCATATGGTTTGTAGTGTTCAAGCCTAAAAATCTCAAATATTAAAACCCTTCAGTTTGTTCTTGGGTGCTGAAAAAAGCCTCTCCACCCAGTGCCATAAGGCAGACATATGCAGAGCCCACTGGAGCAGCCATCCGTGGAGCAGCAGCAGTGGAAATCTGGACCTCATGACCCAAGGGTTCTGCTAATCTGTAGGCAACAAATGCCAAGGTCAAGCTTTTTATGGTAGTGTACACCATCCTGGCTGTGTGCAGCTCAGAGGTGGTGTCTTGCTGCTTAATTTGCAGCTTTAGAATTACACAAAATAGTACAATCTACATCAGACACTCTTGAAAAGCAGGGAATTGCCTCACAAAAGAGGCAGTTTTACATAAATGTTCTCTTTTCTGCCATCTTCACTTTAGACCAAAACCCTAGAAGCTGTCCTTATCTTGTGGCTTTGGATGTCACTCCAAGCAACACAGAACAGCAGATGATGTGAATCCAGGGCGAGCAGCACAGGAAAGAGGCAGGAAAACCAGAGTGATAAGAAGCAGGAGAGAGCAGCTTTCATCTTGATCAAGACGAGAGTACAGTGTCTCAGGAGAGCAGCTGGGATCTCCATCTGTGCTGAAGGAACACAGACATGAGAGTTTCACAAAGGTCTCTGAGATGGGATGAGGCAGTCCTAGATCTACACCAGCTGAGCATCACGGCAACTGCTGATGAGCTTTACAGTCAAATGTTATCCAGAACTGAAATCTGTTTTTCTGTACAGTTAGCATGCTTCTGCTTTTCTAATCAAGAACCAAAACTTTCTAGAATAATCCTATCTTATTTTAATCTTCTTCTTCCCTAGTAGGTGATCTGCATCCCTAGGGTGATCTCAGAAGAATCAGAGGCACTGAAACACTTGTCTCGTCAGGGAGTGTGCATATATTTTGGGAGGCACCCTGGGGCCTAAGTATAGCCATCTAGTGCCACTTCAAATGCACTTTAGGGCAAACAAGACTTCTGGGGGACCAAGCAGAGTGACACGGGCCCTGTGCTGGACTTGCAACAGGTGGGACAGCCAAGGTCACCTCAGTTGGTTCCAAACAGTTGTGAAACCCAAATGCCCATCTCAGTGCCAGGGTCACCTAAGAAATAAATTTGAATTCCTAGGTAAACACACATTTTTCTCTACCAAGCTGAAAAGGGCATTTTAAAAATGGAAATCTACCTATGGCAGGTCAAAACCTGCAGCCTTTTAGCAAACAGCAGCTGGTGGAGAAGTACCTTACAAGTTCAAGTTTACACAGAAGCATCGTTGTGGAGCTGTTTAGTAAGATAGAGGCAAAAAAAGTGAACTCCAGTGACATCCTGAAGGACAGGAGTCTCACAAGAGCTAGGACTGCTGCTGCTCCTGCCTCATCTGAGAGGCAGCACTCACCACAGTTCTGCTGTGAGTGAGCTTCTGAGTCCAGGAACTGGAAGCTGATGCTGCTGTTAACAATTAAAATCCAAGTTAAGTTTTATGGATACCTAGCTGTACTGGAGTTTCCCATATCCTGTGCCTGGCACTGACCAGCCTGCCATGGCTACTACAGGGATCAATTGTTACTACAACTTTAAGCGTGAGCTGTGCACAAGCCTCAACGATGCACAGTTCAATGATAACTTTCTATTAAGAAATCAAACGTGCAGAGTAGAACAATAAATGGACTGTAGTGCTAAAGAGTCACATATAATCATTAACAAAAAGCCAATGCATTACTTGAATTTTTTAAGAAGGGCATCCTATGCTGTGTTTGCTAATAGTAAATAACAAGGGATAAAATGAAACTAACATGAAACAGTGCTAACAGCCAGTTTCAAACAAAAATTTAATCTGTCCTGACCTGTGTCAGATTAAAATCTTTTCTCCAGTAACATTCAAAATTACCTTTTCCAGAGCTTTAATACAGCAAAGGAAGTGTCTGAGGAACAGGAAAAATTTCAAATAAGTGAACTGGGCAGATGTAGACGAAATCTGCAGTACAGTTCCTCCACATCGACATTTCCAGACTGCAGCACTTATTGGCCACACTGGTGTTTGCTTCCTCTGGTTTTGTCTTCCCTGGGTGGTGAGGGATGGGAAGAGGGGCAGGCTATGCTGTGATTCTAGGCAGAGGCTGATTCTGCTCTCTTCTTCAACACATGGAGTATTTCCTGCAATTCTTGCCGTCATTTCTTGGAGACACAATTTGACATTTCCCTTAGGAAACCTCCTTTGCATCACACATGCATCTTTTACTGAAGTCACTTAATTGATATTCCCTTGACAAGGTACAGAGCAGCATGAGGCAAGACCTATTACTCCATTCTCAAAAAGACGAACACTAGCTCTAATTCTGGTATCCCTGCTGCTCATCAAAGTCACAGGTAGCAGAAGTCTCACTCTCCATGAGGGGATTTCCTTGCAGGAGGCTTGAAGCAGCTGTCTGCCATCATGGGCAACCAAACACCCTATTTTAGCTGAGATCTCTGCACCAGGAACACTGGGTGCAACTTCAGGAGTTGCAAGTTCAATGCTTGACCCCCTTGTTCTTCAGCTGCTGATGTGGGATTCACAAAACTTTTAGGTTCAGCCTACCTACCTACCTACCTACCCCTCAGTCACCCTGTGACTGTCACCCCCTGAGGCAGCAGCTGCTCACCCAGGGGTCTGTGAGGCTGGACTTCCAAACCAGTGGGGCCAGATTTGGGTACAAGATGAAAGTGTCCCCTCAGGACTTCCCACTGCATGTCACACATGCAATCATGGCATCAAAATCTTTTGCCAGTCCATTTTGGTACCCCTGAAACACTTGTATCAGTGCACAAGCAGTTCCAAAACAACTGATGTGCTCCAAAATTTTCAAAATTATGTATTTGGTGTGCTTCCTGAAAGCAATCTTTTAGTTTCAAAATGTTACTTGCATAAACAGCAAAAATACTTGAAAGGCAAAAAATCCACCAAATGCCTTGAAATTAATCTTCTCATTCAGCCTGAAATAAATGTGTTTGTTATTTATCATCCAGGATTCACTTAAATAGTTTTGAGGACTTGACCCCAGAGGAATGTATGCATTCTGGACATGCTGACAAACCAGTAACACCCCAGGCTCACATCCAACACTATCGATTTCCATGGCTGCCGGTGCAAGTTGGAGACATTGCAATGTTAAAAACAGCACAGCTACACTTACAAGCACTCCCAACAAAAAAGCTCTACCAGAAACAATTGGAGTTACTAAATATATTCAGTAAAACTTGCAAAGCATGCAAAAGCCAGCCATGGCAAATGCCTGCTTAGTAACTGGATCCACTCTGAGATTGTCTTCGATGTCCCTTGCCTTACAGGAAAATTACATCCCTTAACGAGGGCCATCAGTGGAGGGGGAGGAAGATGGGGAAGAGAGGGAAACAGTTTCCTTCACTCTGTAATTATAACTTAATTTTGAGATTAAACTGATCATTGAATGACTCCTACCAGTTTGAAAACAGGATCCAGGAAGAGACGTGACCAGGCAGAGGCAACTGTCATCTCCTGTCTCTGATAAACTCCCAGCTGCTAAAAGTAGTGTCTGCCTGGTGGGAACTCCTCGTGCACCCCCAGGTGGGCTGAAGCCCCCATATCCCTCCTGCCTCTCACTGCTGGCAGGGACACAGACCTGGGGACGCTTCCAGCCAGGGTGCGTTTGGGACCTCTCTCTCAGTAGGCATCTGAAAACCAAATCAAAAAAACCCAAACACTCCAAAATGTGACTTAGGACCTCAAATCCTTGATGCGGAGCAAAGAGGTCCATGAGGAATGGCAGCTGCCTGCTCAGCTGCCCCAGGAGCTGCCCTCATGGCAAGGCTCATCCACGCTGCTCTTCTACCTGAGCCTGATTTCTACAAAACTGGACAGAGCTTCTCCCTGTCTCCCAACTCTTGCACAAAATCAGAAGTTAGTCATGGGGGACAGTGGGACTGTGTGAGACTCACTCCCAGAGCAAAACAACCTAAAAATAGTTTGAAACTACCATTGGGTAGTTTCTATTTGTCCTTATCTTTCAAGATATTTTCTGCAAGCCCAAACAAACTATTTTTTCATTTTGGATGACAGCTGCACTCCTCACATGTGTACATCCCCCACGGAGTGTAAGCTTAAGACACGCAAGAAACAGGGCAAGAGTCCCTGTGACTTTACGACAGGTGGCAATGGGAGTGGATGAGAGGGTATCACACCATGGAAAGACCTTTTCCAGCAGCAGGGGTCCTGGCAGAGAGTGAACGTGTGGGCAAGGCCACAGGGGAAGCAGGGGGAAGACCACCACCACCACCAATACCAGGCTGATGCAGCCAGCTGAAGGGACACCTGCACTGCAAAGCTCCACACCTGAATGTGTAGGAATGGCTGGGGGGTGTGAACCTCCTCACCTGAAAAAAAACTCAGAGAAGCACTTGAATGGAATTTAAGAAGTATGAGCCCTGAAAAGGGGAAAAAAAAATAAATGAAGAAATAGTTGAAAAGGCAAGGGAAAAAAACTGACACTGAATCCAACATATTGCAAGATGAATGCATTTGCAGACAAAGCCAGACTCTCTCCACTCCTCAGCGAAAATCAGGAGAGTATCTAATATTTTCAGGAGAATCAGTCCACCAGCCTGGGCTAAGGGTATCCAGCCTGAAGTTTTGCAATTCTTTATCTGCTGTTTGTAAATGATTTCTGATTTATTTCCCCAGCAAGGAGAAGACAGGCTAATCTAAAAATAAGCTGTGTGAGCAAAACCACAGAATTACATCCAGAGCTTCGGCACTTGACAATTTTTAGGCTGCAGTCCCAAACCATCTCATTTTCTTTCAGCACAAAGAAGCAGCAAAATATTTTGCTGAAGTGAGGTCACATAATACATATGTTTGATAGACAGACATAAATATATCCTTTTGTCCCTACCACTGGGCATGCTGAAAACACTGTGTTTAGAATAACATCAGGATGCCTCATTTTCAAGCATAAAAATCCTAAATGGTTAACATGGCAACACATACTACTCAGGGCCCAGAGCTTTCTTTTTCACCTCTGCCCCCCTCCCTACATAAGGCAAATATGGTTACTTTAAGTTTTCTTCAGAGGTTGTGCCAAAAACTTAAAAGTAATAGGAAGAAAAATCTTTCTCTGTAGATTTTCATCAAAACAGCACACTTCCAAGCAGAATGGTGTGCTATTATTTTTAAACATTTCCAAAAAGAAAGTGTCAGGGTTATTCTGTAACAAAACTTCAGAAGAAACCGGGGTTTCTGTGCAGCAGTGACATGGACTGTGTTAGTCAATGTGTGCTGCTAGGTCTTTTTTCCTAAAGAAATTGTTTTAAATGTTTTAATGCGACCAAATCACATAAATTTTTAAACTCTCATACTTCTAATTATAGGTTTGACTTTAAAATCATCAAGAAATGAAATCATAAAGAAAGCCAACCTTGCCTGCTGTTCATGAATCTGTTAGCATTCCTACCACTCTGGATGTGACAAGAAGCCCAAAACACTTCTATGTTTTTCATTTCAGCAAGAGTTCTTGTTCCTGAAGCATTTACAGCTTTTAAGGAAGACTCCACACTGGGAAAAGGGAGTTTGATAAATATTCTTCCATTTTGAGTCCAGTTTTCTAAGATAACAAGGCTAATGCCCTTTTTCCTTCCTGTCAGTCCTTCTACAGCAGCATTTTGGGACAGCACAAGCCACATCCTCCAGGAGAAGAGCAGTCTGGCAGAGGATGAGTTGCATTCCCACAGACTTTGCAACATCCCTGGTTGACAAGCAGAAGCCCAGAGGGAAAAACCACAAAGCGAGTGCAGCACAAGTCTGTTTGACCTGCTGGGCTGGGCTGCCCATCACTGCATGTGCCAGCCAGGCCATCAAACGGGGACCTGGCAGGTGCACAGCCTGTCCACCCCCTGGCCAAGGACTGTGCCAGCAGCATGGACCCGCACAGGGGTGGACGGCAGAAGGACTACCAGAAACATCAGTCCAGCAACTACCAAGTCAAGGGCGAGACTTAGGAAGGAACATATTTCATTAGTTCTTTTGCTCATGGTTATATGTACGTTATACATACATGTAAAATTGAGCAAAGCTATGCTGTTTCAGTTTTTGGCCCCACAGCTCAGCATGCTGTGAACAGCCAATCAAGGAACAAATTAGCAGCTATTAAAAGGGCATGGGGGTGTGGGCATATCTATATATCCCCAAGGAGAATGGTGCTGGCACCAGCAGTGTCCATTCTCCCCAGAAGTGAGGTGGTGAAAGGTGTGTCTGTCTGTGTCTGTGAGCCACAGACAGACGGATGCCCAGGGCAGTGGGCTGGATACACTCACTAAAGCAAAGCATTTGCTGACACCTCCACACCTGCAGTGCCACAAGTTCCCCACCCAGCTGCCAAGCCCTGTCTCCTATCAGCAGACACTGCCCTGCTACAATTTTAGTTTATATAGCACCGCTCTGGAAAGTGTTACTTTTCCGACACATCAAAACCCTCCCAGGTACCTGCTCACAGGGCAGCACTTGCTCTGCAACAGATTTCCTCTGTGGCTGAGAAATCCATCTGACAACTCAAAGCCTCCTTTTCTCTTCACTGTGTTCACTTCACTGCACGTCAGGAGTTTTAATGGTAGCTGTTCCCAACCAGGGAGCTCATGGCAGTGATGGGTGGCAGGAGCCCCCAGTATACTTCTACATCAATGGGAAGTCAGTCTCTCTCTGAGTTTATAAATGAGCCCCTATACTCACAGCTGCCAAATTCTAGGCATTTTATCTATGTAAACCAAACAGATAACAAGGAGAGCAAAGACCTTTGAAATATTTATGAATCAATTAAAGTCCTAAAGCTTTCTACTGCACAGTGATAAGGAGCAAATTCTCACATAAGACGCCAAGGCATATGGAGCAACTGATTTTATATGAGCTCAGAAACTGTAGGTTTGCACATAGAGAAAGGAAGAAAAAATGAACTATATACAGATTGAAAGATAGATAGTATATATCATGAAAGTAATATGCAATAATTTAATGTGACAGAACATACAAACTAAAACAGTGTGAAAGATTTATCAGTCAAACCTAGATACTATAAATATAGACTGATTTATTGATAGAATACTTTCTGATTGATCTGTTTTCTCAACCACCATTCACTCTTATGTTAATTTTATGACAGCAGACAAAAGTCGTGTAAAAATACAGATAATAAATGCTAGCACTTTCTTGTTCAACATGTGCAAAAATTATTCCCCTTTTCCCTGAGTTGCAAAGGTGCTTATTTCTCTCATAAACACCATGTTCGAGGAAACCTGAATGTGAAAATAAATGGCTTCATTTTGTTGCTTTGGTGTACTCAGTTTCACGACAATGAAGCATGACTTAGTGTGAAGGTCACTGTTCATTATGCACAACAGCAGAAAACACACTGACAGAAATGGGGACTTGAAATAGGTTTGGAAAATAACCCAATGCAGCAGGATCACAGAACACTGAAATACCATAGAGGCCTGGATGGTGCCATCTCTCCCAATTTGCCACCATCTGAAGACAAGAAGGGAGGAAGGGGCTGGCAAAGGCAATGCCACAGTTCCATAATGTCAATCAGCTGTTCCATACCTTTCCCCTGAATCAATGGCAAGTTCTCCTAACTTGCCTCCTTCATAGTGGTTTTTAAAACTTTGAAGCTGAAATTAAAGCAATCTCAGCTGATGAAAAAGCAACTGAATAAACACAGCAGGAAACAAACTGCTTGTCTCCACCACTGCCACTGCAGGGGCAGGTGCTGCTGGAACACATGTACATCTCCCCAGGTTGTTCAGGTGAATCTGTCACTGCGGTATGAAGGCAACTTTTAGTCTGTCAACCACATTCACAAGGGCATTGCAGGTGCTTTGCACAGTCCACAAACATATCCGGGTCCTAAATTCAACGCTTAGCTGGGAAACAACTAAAATGTTGTATTTACTTGTGTGTTACAGTCTTTCAAGATTGTCAGAGAAAGGGGAAGAAGAGGAATATTACAATAAAGCAATGGTATTTTCTATTTCTAGCTATATTTTCACTTACATTTTGTTAACCCACTTGCAGGAACAAAAAAAAAAAAGGCACCAAAAAATCCCAAACCACAAAACCTCGCTATCATCACTGCTGAAAACTGCTTGAGCATAATGTTTTCCCTTTGGAACATGACAGTTCTTTGAGCATGAACATTTCACCAGATACTGTCAAACCCATATCCTTTCAGAAGAAATAATCCTGTTTTCCCAGGTCCCTCTTACCTTCCTGACAGCTCCCAGGCTGGCAGGCAGTCTGTGCCTATGTGAGACCAAAAATCAGGCTCCCACATCTCATGACAGCATAAAGATCCCCACTGATATCTATTTAAGACTCTACATGTGCCACCTCCATAATTATTGAAAACTCATCCTGTGGGAGCACTGGTGCCAAAATTTCAAACAACCTTTAGAAAATATTTTTCTGCATCCTTCTTTTAGGGTAAATGATTGCCATTTAGAGTGTCATTACAACACTGCACATCTGGAAACTGAGGATCACAATGTGAGGGTGTCTGTATTCAACCATTTCAAGGTCCCTAATTTCAAGGTGGGCATTTCTTATGGAAGAACAGTACAAATCCGGGCTGGTAACACTACACCACTTTTCACCTCTTGGGATTGCTTACCAAACAAGGATACGTGCAGCACATGTGCATCTGGGCAAGCAAGCAGCACTGCAGAGAGAGTCTCAAATCCTCCAAGGATTTAGCAGAAAAGAATCAGTTTTTTGACATGCCACTGGTTACAGCGAAACTCCTTGGCTCAAGATGTAAGTCAGCATGCAAGACCAATTATGCATACTTTTCTACAGAGGAAGCTAGGCAGATTTTGGAAGCCTAAAACATGTATTGGTGCCTCGATGGTCGCAGAGCCTGACCCTGCCTGTGCTGGCTCTTCTCTGGAGACGGAACTGAAAAAGGCACAGGAAGAGGAGTAAGTGGTCTCCGAACTGCACTCCTCCTGGGGAACAGACAATTTTGTTTGGGTAAGGAAAAACTCACCTCCTCAAATGGCAAGTTACAAACCATTGCGGCTCGTAGGACCAGCTTACACAACCTCCAACTGAATGATTTATAATTTATGTGAAGAACAGCTTCAGAGATTTAAATACCTCACTGCAAAAGGTGCAAGAGTAGAGCTCTTTTCATTGTTTTGCTCTAAAGTAGGGCGTAAATGTCCCACTTGGACGACAGCAAGGGACCTGCTGGTGCTAACCATAGGCTGGAGAGCCCTGGGGTCATGTTTTACATTCGGACAGGGAGCCTGCTGCCCACATTAACATCCCCCAGCCACGACACCTGTGCCTGTGCCCATACATTAACTGCTGTTACTGCCTGTTACAGCCCATAAACAGCACAGTGAGAACTGAACCCGTGTGCCATTAGCAGCTGAACTGGGCACCTGTGGAGGCAGAAAGGACTGCTCCATTGGCAGAGGCACCTCATAGAGCTGCTTCTGCTGTCACCTCTCCCCAGCCCTTCTCCTCCACCACCCAGGGCAGAAGGATTAGGCTGCTTGGCATTCTTCTCCCTGTTTTCTCTCTGGGTGGTTTACTTACTCATCTCCTTATTATTCACAGTCTCACTGAAATTTATTTCTATCCCGGAGACAGTGATGGTGGAAACAGATGAGACATAAAGGAAGTTGCTTTTGTACAGAGAAGGAAAGAAAACAGTCTCCGTAAATAGAGCATGATATTAACAGGCTGATGCCTGACACTAAGCAAAAATAGCATCTTCTCCAAGAAACTTAATTTGCTGTAAAGATCACCAGATATGTGATGATCTTTAATCTTCACAATTATTCACCCATGAAGCCTCTTGATCTAAATGGCCAACACATTTCCTTTTGGGACAGCAATGGGGACTTCTCTTTAAAAGGGGATAATCACGTGTCACACATGTTTAAGGGAAGAACTGACATTAAGAAGTGAAGTAGACACAAAAATAGAGCATAATCAGTGGCAAAGTAGAAAATTAACATGTCAATTAATAAAAGTAGGAGTGTAGAATATGAATGTAATGAGTGCCAAGCAGACTATGATATGCTCCTTTTCTGTCAGCATGCTGGCTCCTCGGGAGAAACACAGCTGGCACTTTTGTTTCTTCAGTAGTTTCTTCTTTTAGTTCTTCCCTTGTACATGTGGAAGAAGTGGTCTTACTCACTTTATACTCCATTTATCAATGAGAAAATGAATGCAACCAGAAACGAGCATTGTCAAAATATTTGGAGTTTAGAAAATCTTGCTTTAAGTTCTATAAAGCTTGGAGTCAAAATGGAGCTGCAGACAGCCTATGCCACACATTCCCTCCAGTCTGCATCCTGGCCAGAACAAGGAGTGGGGCTGGCAGCCCCTTGGTGCACAACTGCAAGCGTTGCCAGGGCAGGAGTCACTTCAACTCTGCCTCGCCCCAAGCACCGCAGAGGCTGTGACAGAAGGGCATTAGGGCCACCAAAAGGGGCAAACAAGTGAACTGGCAGCATGTACTGGCTCCTAGGAAAAATGAGAAAGAGCTAGAAAAGGCACAGGAGTGAGGATTCACCTTTAAACACATCTGAAAGATATGTAACCACTCAGGACCTGAAGTGAGACAAGCCAGAGGAGTTCTTGGGACCACAGTACAAGGATTCCCAGAGTAAAACCAGCATCATAAATCTTTTCTTCTTCCAACGGAAAGCAGCACTACCTCAGGTGCAGGCGGCCCCGGGGCTGAGATGGAAACAGCACTGGCTCACCACATCACCCAGAGATGAGCCGTCTCTAGCAAAAACACCTGAGAGGCAGCTGTGTTGCCTTGCCCCAAATGTGAACTTCTCATTTCGGAGAGCAGCACAGCTTCTGTGGTGCTGCAGCATGGCTGCTGACCTGCAGTTCAGTCCCCCACTCTGCACAGCTGCCGCTGGATTTTTAGAGGGAGAACAATTAGTCAACAATTTAAGGTTGAAAAACAAAGGTCTCAGTGACATAGAAATGGTAAAGTGAGGAGCGTATTCCCTTTCTCACTTGCAGTTTGAGTCTCTGGATGGACTTTGAATGAGCCCACAGCTCCTCAAATAATGAAGTATCAGAACAACACCTTTTCTAGCCTACCTCAATAGTCATCAGCAGTAACTTCGATAGGATGACCAATACTTTTCAAGGCTAAGTATGTATATATATATTATTATATATATATGGAGGGGATATACATATATAGGGTATGCTGATTTATTATAGTAGTATTAGAGTTACATTTTCTCATCCTTAAAAAAAATTATCATTTTAAAACTACATGTTAAAGTTAACAGAAAATTAACCTAGGTACATTTTGAATGCAATGAGATTTAAAATAGAAATTACTGTTTGCTATCTGAATTTTCCCCTCCAAAACGTGAATCATATGATCTAATTATTTTACCAGTATATAAACAGTTTGTTTTTCTTCTCTGGCACAAGCTATGAATACACTCTTTTTCTATTTCTGTCCTGTGTAAACACATTTTTCTCAGGACTTCCATAATTCAGGACATGGAGGGTATCCTGCAAATAGCACGTCCATACTGATTGCAATAAGCCATTTATATGCAAAGCACTGAAGTTTCAAGCCATGTGCTTTTCATTTTATGTGTACAGTAAAATTACTACACCTGGACTAAATCCAAACAGAACCTCAAATCCCAGATCATTAACAACTTACTTTATGTGTTTATGCTACAATTCACATCTGAAATGAGACCATAAGAAGCCATAATAATAAAATGCTATAAAACTACACAATGCTGTCAAATTGCACAATCTTTTAACATGGATGTATTTATCCAACTTTAAACACATTTGTTTCCCAAATTATGTCAATATCTGCTATAATATTATATTTAAACTTTCAGTAGTGTTTATCAAGTCAGAACAACCTGATGTGACTCTTCACTTGTCAGGGATTACAGGCAGCAACAGTGACATAAATGTCTCAGGCTGAGATCCCACCCGGAGCTCTGCATCCAGCTCTGGGGTCCTCAGCACAGCAAAACAGGGACCTGTTGGAGCAAGGACCACGGACACGATGAGAGGGCTGGAGCACCTCTCCTGTGACAAGACTAGGAGAGCTGAAGTCGTTCAGCCTCAAGAAGATTCCAGGGAGACCTTGGAGCAAGAAAGAACAAGACAGATTTATTTTTTTAGGGCCTGTTGTGATAGGACCAAGGGTAATGATTTTAAACTGAAAGAGGGTAGATTTAGACTAGATATAAGGAAGAAATTATTTACTGCGAGGTGAGGCACTGGAACAGGGTGCCCAGAGAGGTCGTGGGTGCCCCATCCCTGGAATGTTCAAGGCCAGGTTGGATGGAGCTCTGAACCACCTGGTCTAGTGGAAAGTGTCCCTGCCCATGGCAGGGGGCTGGAAGCTGATGATCTTTAAGGTCCCTTCCAACTCCAACCATTCTATGATTGTCCATATTAAGCAGTTTCTGTTTATATATGTATTATTTATTATACAGATATTTAAAGTGATAAGAGCAGTATGATTCTGATACCTTGTGGCATTGAGACACTACATGTATCACTATAGTCATGTCATAAACTGATTTTTCTGAATTAATATGAAAACTGAAGAATTGCAGAAAATACAATTTTCTTGTACAGAAACTATTTATATTTTCTTCCTGAAACAACTGCCCATTATTAATATCAATATAAATTAAATCAAGCAGTTCACCAACTCATTTTTTTCCATTCCTTCTTCTAGGAAGTTAGGGGCTACATTTTACTTTCTTTTAAATAAATTGTATTTATATTCAGTGTTGAGTGATATTTTACAACACAACAAAGGAAACATTTCATTTCTAAGATGACAAATACTTTGATTTTTCAGTAATGTGTCTCCTTGTTTTTCCAGCTGGAATTATTCACTGAAGGTGTACCTCATTTTTATTCCATGTTCAACCAAACTCTCTGACACAAATTTACTACTTCTTAATGAATTGTTTATTTTATTTGATATGATAAGTCATGCAAAAACACTCAATATAGACCAGTAGAAGAATGAAAAAGAGAAACAAATCTTCAGATCTCATCCATGTCCTCTATCTAGAATTATTAGCTCACGTATGGGTCTCATCTGCTTCAAGCTGTGTTTAGGAGGAGTGTAAATAAATTAACATCATCTTTGATAGCTAAATGGGGCAATACTAAAACATGAAATCCTGGAAAAGAGCAATTTCTGACTATAATCTCTAAATATATGGAAACAATTATTGGTAATTTGTATATTCATTATATGATAAAGGATTTAAATTATATCTGCTCTAGAAACTCTTTTAAGAATGGTCTTGATAGGGAGTCAGAGAATTTTAGGATGCCTGATGAAACACGATTCACCTCTTTTTTACATTTCTTTGGTGACAGTCACATTTTCCAGAGGAAAAAGAATTTATTCCCTTTGAAGAAAAAGAAAAGCTACATATACAGGAATAAGATCTGCCAGCTCTTCATGCCAAATATAATCATGCTTATGAAACTGATCTATTTAGAAAATATAATACTGCTAAACCAGTTGTTATATTTGATTAATCCAAGCCCTTCTTGTTAAAAACAGATGGCACATGCAAGAATAACAAAACACATTCTAAAGGGTATCTGATGAGAAAGTCCATTAACTTTCATTAGTTTCTTATATATACAGAGCAAGAACAGCTGGACCACAAATAATTACAAGATATAAACAGAATGGAAGGCTGAAAGCAGAGACTAGTTCACGACGTGTATGGACAAGTACTTTCACAGATTTTGAGCAGATTTCAGCTCAGGATTCTCCTGGTCCTCACATTCAAAAAAAAAAAAAAATCCCTTTTTTGAAATATCATCTGGAAATATATCTATGAAGAGACATAGCATTTCCCATTTTCATGAGTTCCTACAGTGACTCTGTTTGATTGTACTGAGCTAATGTCCACTTATCAAGCCTTTCATGATGGCCTGATTGAGGCCTCATTGCATATCCTTTATTTGTCTAAGGTGGATGCTGTGTTAAATGAGAACTTGCAAAATGTTCTATTAGTAATAATGCTACTTCAGTGTCCTGTAAGATTAAATGCCTGGAATGAAAGAAAAGCCACAGGAAAAGGAAAATAAGGAACTCTGTTGGGTGGCCTGAAAACCACACCTTTATTGAAGGCAATGAGCTGTACGAGGGAGGAAACAGCAAAACATACTGTCACCGCTTGAAAAACATCATTACATGTCTGGAAAGCAGGAAGTCAGAGCAGAGGCCGACCAGGGCACCATTCAGCAGCTGCAGCTGATCTTTACATACCATGGACTGGAAGGAGGAAGCACCAGAGATGGATAGCACAGAGATGTCAATAGCTCCATGCAGCCTGTTCCTCTGGGAGCTACCACAGTGGTGACCATGATCAACCCTGCTGCAAAACACCCACAGCACCACATACCTCTCACCAGCAAATCCATGCTGGGAACATGGGGCACCAGTTTCCCCAGGGTCCCCAGGCATCGTGCTCCAGTGCAGCAACCCAGCACCAGCCCAATATCCCTCATCCAGAAGTCTGCTGGTGTGAATCCCATTGTCCCTCACATTCCCCATACAAAACCTCATCAGCATGGTACAGCCACAGGCACTCTGCCAGTATTTCCCATGGCACCATGAATGCCCAGGGAACATGCCCTGCTCCTTGGGCAGGGACCGCTGCTGAAGGATGGGCACAAACCACGGTGTCCACCATGGAGGCAGACAAGGCTTCCTGCATCCTGCAAAACTAGGGCACTGCTCCAAGCCCCCTTCTCCCTCAGGAAGTGAAGAAAAGAATGCAAATAATTGCTAAAATTCATCCCACTTCAGTCTGGATCAAAATGTACAGCCTTTCAGCAGCTATGAGAGCTCTCAGGCCTTCTGCACAGTGCCTACAACACCTCCAGACAGGATGCAATATAATAACTAGACCAATTTCTTTGGAAGCCCCAGAATAATCACATGAGTTCTTAGCAAAGAAATTTACATTTCCTCTTCATAATAAGCATTTAAGGAGGAAAAAACAACATCTGGAGTTGAGTCCTCTCTGAGATCATGTATCAGGTCACAACCTCAATATCCTTCAACTTTCAAAAGGGGAACAGCTTACAATTTAGCCCTTTTCCTATAATGTCCTTTTAGTTTCCTTCCTATTAGCCTTCTCTCTGACATACATATTTTAAAAAATTGAACTGCATGGGCCTCCTGGCCTTACCTGAGGCAGGCATCTCCCCCTGCCTCTCTCCTGGTTGGAGTCCTGCTTCCTGATGTGGCCAGCTTCCAGGAACACCAGGGGACAATCCCACTGCTTTCCTTCTCAGAAGTGTAAAAAAAGGAAACTTTGTGTGAAATGGGATGCTGTGTACAAAACAGATGTTTCCAATACACTTCTACCATTTTAGGATGGATTAAACACTTTGCTTTCCCTGTATCCTGCAGCATGCTGGAGGCAAAAACTCTCCAGGTTCCCAGAAACACTCCTCCATAGCAAAGAGGATCGATCACAAGAGGAACTGGGCTATAAGGAGTCAGTCTATGACAGCCTTTGGCCAGAAACAAAGCCTAAAGCGAAAAGACCCAAAGGGAATTTTGGAGGGGGAAATAAACATTGTAGTAATAAATTAAACAAGCGTGTGCAAGATTTGTGCAAGAAACTGCAATGATGTGAGCCATTGCAAAGGCTACAGAGTGTATGCAATTGGTTTCTTTCAGTTAGAAGTCTGCTTTAAATTCCTGTTTAACAAGAACTGTAGTTTTGATCTGAATTTCTCTGATCACAATATAATAGCATTATTATGACAAGTAACAAATTTACATGTAGAAGACACCTGGAAGAATTACCTTCTCCAGTTGGCCTTGATGATAAGTTCAGTCATTGAATACTTTCAAACTCTTATTATCTGCTTCCTTAAGCCTTAGCATTGCCTGTAAATCCAAATGTACACTCCTTGGGACAACAGTGCACTTCAGGCTGCCCAGGGGAGAGCTGAAGGAGCATCCACATCTCCTTGAGAGCAGCCTCCATCAGGAGATGGGCAGGGAACAGGATTTCCTAATCAGGTCTGCAGCTGAAGACCAGACTCAGAACTGAAACAAGTAATGATCCATGGGGTTAGACAAGGTCCCAGGAAGGGTCTCTGCCATACAGGGAATTACAGCAATACCTTCTGCTATTTCCCAAAGCCCATGCACAAAGCAAATTCCCATGTAAGATGAACAGGGGAGTTCTCTTCAAGGCAAGGGCCTGCATTTTTTATGGTTATAGCCAGTACACTGCTCTGACTCTCAATGTTTAAGTGGCAATTACTGGATAAGAGGAGATTCCAACAACCTGGAAGTGTCATAAGTAGTTACACCAACCTGTTTGGCTTTCCCAGCCCTTACACTCATAAGCCAGTGGCCCTGCTTGCTCACAAACTGCTCACCAAGCTGTACAGCCCATCCAGCTCTCTTTAGCAAGCAGCACGAGGCAACTCTTGCCAGATCTAGCCCCTGGCTAGTGCAGAAGCCAGCCCAGCCCACCTGGAAAGCCTGGGCTGAGCAGCTCAGAACCAGGCTGGCTGCACAGCCCTCAGGCAACCCCGACGATCAAGGGGCACCACCAAAGCCCAGGCTTATGAACAAAGCTCCGCCAGCAGGAGGGCTTCTTACAAACAAACATAAAATGCAACATTTCAGAAGAAAACGTTTTTACATTTACAGAATTCCATTAAACCATTGGCAAACCTCCCACCAACTGCAGCAGGATGCTAGGATTTTACCCTTAATATTTTAAGAAAAAATACCCGAAAAATCCACATAAATAAGATGAAAAAACCCAACCATTAAACAAGATACTGAGAGCCCCTTTGAGGATCTTCACCTAGAGGCTATCAGACACCCACATACCATTGCAAAATCCTTATTAGGCCCAAGTTCTGTCTCACGCTTTTCTTCTTCAGCCATGTAAACACTATAGTGACATCTCCAGAGATAGGAAACCATCTCTCTGTTTCCCCAGGGATTCCGTGGACATCTGATTAAAAATGGTGCTGTTTTCCCAGGACTCTTCACACAGATGCAGGAGATGCTGCTGGATGGATGGAGTGGAGCTGCCTATCACCCTGCCCAAAGAAGCACAGTGCCAGAGACAGCAACGGAAGAGCTGGTTCCTGGAGAGTTTTTTCCAACTACAAGTCTAGACAGGAAGCTTGAAAGAAAAAGCTTTACAGAGGTTCGGATTGGATTTTTTTCCTTTTCAATTAAAAGGATATTCCTTTTATAGGCTATCATATATTCTATGTATGATAGACAAGACAGAGTGACTCAGGCACATTAAAACTTGTGCTTTCCTTTTATTTTTCCATGACACAATAAAAGCTATTCATATTTTTCAATTGCGTACATCTAAACAATTTCTGAAAAATGACACAGCAAATTTTCTATCTAAAGGCTATGTTAAACTAGAATTAAGATTATGTTAAAGTAATAATTAAGATAATTTACTCATTATAAGTAAATTACAAACAGAAACATAAGCACCACATTTTCATTTCCTCTGAAACAAGTTCTGTTACCCACAAAACTCAAATTCAAGTGTAAGTTTGAAATTAAAATATCAAGCATTGCTGCAGAAATGTATAGGAAGGACACCAAAGGAGAAACTATGGACTTAAACCTCCTCAGGTTATAAATGGTTTATATGGCCCCAGAGAGTACTAGAACGAGCTGTCGTTTACACGGGGATCTGAGCCCCTGATCGCCTTGTGGTGCGATTTCTTTCCTTCTCCTTAGATAAGAGATCTCTGAGACCATGTCCAGGTCTGATAAAACATTATTCCTTAAAAAAAAACAAAAAACCAAACAAAGACATTAGCAAGAGAAAAAAAAAAAAAAAGAATTGAGCAAAATGTTGGTGAGAATGATTGTATTTCCCACTATATCAGTCACTAGTAAGTAGGAAAGAAGCTAAAAATGACACTTGGGAAAAAACCACTTCATATACAAGTGTTTTAAGGAGTAGAGGGAGTGGCTAGATCAGAGTTTGAGGAAACATTAGACAGATTTCAATTTGTGGGATTCTCCAGCTGCAACCAAAGTGCAGGCTGCAAAGCTGCAAATGGGGAACAGGAACAATATACCAGAAACCAAAGGGTGAAAGGACATCCCAGTGACACTACCAGGGCCTTCGAGTACCTCCACAGGTCTGGCTGATGTAAAAATTTACACCTTATTTATGCGCTTAAGCAGGTTAGCATTGTAGTCTCCACACATTTGATTCAACCTTGACTTCAGCAGTGCATCCTGATGTCCCTGCCCATGGCAGGGGGCTGGACAAGATGATCTTTTGAGGTCCCTTGCAACCCCAATCATTCCATGATTCTATGTTCCCGTCCTTAGCATCTGATCTACTTGCTTTATAAGAAAACCCCCTGTAGTCAGCATTCATCCCAGAGACCTGTGAGGCCAGCCCAAAACTGAAGAGCAAGGATAGCTCCATGGGTAGGCAAAGCTGGCTGAGAGGACTTCGCCACAGCAGTAGCCCACAAGGAGCAACATTAAAACTCACTCTAGTTGTACTTGCAAAACAGATGGAAGCTGAAGTGCTGCCTGGAAAGTACTGGTGTTCACTCAAGACACTGCTATTATGTAGATAAGAAATGGAAAAGTAAGTTGTTTACTATAAGCTCTGCTTCAAGGACACTTTTTTTAGTCATGTCTTACTATCTAACTAATAATCACATTGAAGTTGCTGTGCTGGATCAAGGCTGTACAAGGCAAGCAGCTGTAATGCAGATCTCTGAAACTGGAAGCTAAGAATATTTTTTTTTTCTTATTCAGAAGCAAAGATCTTTTATCAAGATTGGCAGCAAAATTTGTATTTCTTATTTTGTAGTACTAGAAGAGCAAGAGCACCACTGGAACAACCAGATGAAGAAAAAAAATGCCGGCATTAGAAAATCTCGTTCACTATTTGTGTGGGATGTTACAAAATATCCAGAGTAAAACGGCTTCCATGACCTTAAATATATTTTCATCATTGGCACACACAGATATAAAGCCTCAAAAATCAGTATTTGGTGCTTTTATTTTGTGGGGCAAGCAAAATACCACTCAAAACTTGCTGTTTATAAAAGTTACAATAGTAAAATATTTCTCCATTGCAAATATTCTTCAGTTACTAAGTCATTTATAGGAATACTGTAATACACAATTCGACCTAGAGGTGGAAGTTTCATAAAGCATTACTGAAAGCTAAGTGAAAAACAATTCCGTTATAAAAATTCATTTGAACATAACAAAAGGAATGTTCCTGGAAGAAAATCATTACAGTGCAGATGGTGACCTGCTTGTAAAATATACGATTAGCTAAGGCAAAATTTAGAATGACACCACTTGCTTCTTTCCTTTGAAAGAAAATCATGGGCTTTGAAGAACTTTGTAAAAGAGGCTGAAGAATTTCAATACCACTCTGAAACGAATTCTTTAATAAGCTTATGATGACTGAACTCTTTGTCCAAGGAACCAGGTCATTCTTAGGATGGACAGAGTAGGTGGAGGCTAATTTACAAGCCGATCCCAAGGCAGGCTATGAAGCATCCCAGAAGCCGTTTCAAGCCAAGAAGAAGCGTGTCCATGGGCATGTTTCTAACTGGCACTTGGCAGAAGCCATGCCTGCAGCTTCACTGGTGTGTCACGCCCATGTGCTGAAGTGCATCTCACAGCACCAGTCCCAGGGCAGAAGGCTCCCTCCTGCTCTGCACCACACATGCTTTATTCCCAAAAGGGTTTTGTGCATGGGATGATGACTACAAGCACAATCACAAGCTCCTAGAGAGTCTGCAAGCAGACTAAAACAGATTGCTCCTGGAGGTGCTGGGTTTTGCTTCATGAAGGTGCCTCTGCTTCCTGCTAGCCAAGACAAGCATTGGTCTTCTGTATGGAAAGAGGGCAAGGATGGAGCAGGTACTGTGCCTCCTTTGGTGGAGGGATTGTCTTTGATGTTTGTGGTTCCCCTTATCTGTTTTTATCTTCTTTTCGTTGCTATTGCTGCCTATCATTATATATAATTTCCTTATTGAATATTTTGCTTTGTGGTTTGGTCAAAATAGATGCGATCAGCCATACTTACTCAGTTTAGCTTGACATAAATGTTTAAGGAGGCTCACTGCTGGGCCACATATATGTTGCAATATATAAAATCTCTAACATAAACCCAGCTAAATGGGAGAAAGGATAAAAAGGCAAGAAAATTAGTAAGAAAAGCAGACATAACAAGACAGGTAAATTGATTCGCTTTGAACTCATTGTTTCTGCTACTTTGAAGGTTTCTTGGTCCTTCTGGCTGTTCCAACTACCCTCCCTGCAGCCCTGACAGCTTCCACCACAGCAGGTGGCTCGTGCTATGCGAGTTTACACAAAGATCAAGGGCTTGAGGGATTGGGAGCCTCCTGAGTAATTCCAGATTTGCTGGGGTAACTTCAGCTACATTGAGAGATGAGAATTTGATCCTCTCTCCTTAAAGAGATTAGTTTTACGAAGGAGTTATGCAATTCAGTAAAATGAAGGCTGTGGTCCCACATTCTTCTTCTCCTGTTTTACTGTATTTAGCCAGCCTGTCATACCACAGTTATACGTGATAAACAACTGAAATGTTCGAGTCTACCCAGGGCATTTTATAGTGCAAGGGCGTGCATGGGCAATTGCTGCTTCCATATATGATGCAGTGTTTTCAAACACTGTGACACCAGTGCTGAAAGTCAGTATGCTGACAAGAAATGCACCAGCACCTAAATTAAGTAATTAAAGTGTTCTGTACTGCAAAAAATCCCATCAATCTCAAAATTTAAGGCTGCCTTCACAGCTGTTTGTGCTTGATGAATTCCCATAATCTCTTTAAATAGGCTTTGTCCACATATCTTTGCATGACAGTCAGGGCATTAAGTTTCTATCATTCCAATAACACCAAGATTTTTCCTTCAGTCTTTTCAACAGTGGATGATAAATGTTTGCTGCATATTGTCACCATCTTTCTGAGCTTTACTGAAGTATGCTACAAAATCCCAGAATTACCTTCTTACAAATGTATTTTTGTTTCACTAATCTCTGTAAAAAAGAAGAAAAAGAAGAAAAAAAGCAAGAAACTCTACTAGAGCTCATCTCTGACTTTCTTTTCCACAAGGAGGATTTTCCCCCTTTGCTTACAAGAGATGACACCTCCTTCACCTGAAAATGGATAGGATTCTTGGTGAATCCCATGACAACATAGAAAGGCAAAACACAGCTACAATATGACACCACTTCCTGCAACTTAATGCTTTTGAACCTACTTTCATCATCCAGGAGACTTAAATATGGGGGAAGTCATCCACAGAGGAGACCCAGAGACCCCATGGAGAAGGGATGGTGCTGAAAACAGGTAGCTGGCAGGTGCCACCTGTGGTGCCACCCATTTGGGACCTGGCAGCAGAGCAGCAGAGACTCACATCCCCTTCCTCCCTCCTTTGTGGCCCTCCTGCTCCCCATGGCAGCCCTGACCTCCCAGCTGGCAACCACAAGGACTTCTCTTCAGGGAGAAGCTGTCCCTCTCCATGAATCCAGAACACAAAACCCACAGACACGCAGTCCCAGCTCCTTGCTGGAGTTCTGCCACAAGTGACCTGATGGTAATGAAGTGAGGACTTGCAACAAAATGGAAATGGAAACAATGAAGTTTTATGCCCTGGAACAAGTTATTAATTGTAGGCAACCCAAGTTGTAAGCATAGTAACTTGAGACCAGAGAGACATTATTACTAACAGTCTGATCCAACGCCATGCCCTGAATCTGAGGCTAATCATGAAAATATTTCTCTCACACCCACTCACTACAACAACAAATGCAGCCAAGTGTAATAAATTACCCTTTTTTTGTTGATCTGCCTCTGTCCAGAGTTTGCTGCCTTTCTGTTAAGATCATTCCAACAAGAACAGCGTAAATATTTCTCTAGCTCCCACATTATCAGTAATTGCACTTCTTGAGAGTTATTTTGCCTGTTTTTAGCACCAAGGAAGATATTGAGAGATAAACAGAAACAGTGAAAAGAAGAAAAAAGATCAATGCATTAAAAATTGAGCACAACCAGGTCTTTTGAGTAAACATATGTACTCCAGCCTCCCGCTGGTAATACACAATTTTCTGGAAAGGATACACACTTCACATGAAAGTGTTATTCTTAATATGTGCCAACCTAATGTTCCAGCACAGCTCCTCTGTCCCACTGTGGTCCCAGGCCCCAGCCAGCTCTCCAAGCTCAGAGTAGCTGTGCCTCATGTCCTGCCTCTGTCTCCTCTCCTGGCCTGTTCTGGCCATGCTTTATCTCATCCATGGGCATCCACACATGCTCAGGCCCAAGGCAATGAGGTCAGTGAGCATCGTGAAGCTCAGGTTCACCAAACCCACCGTGCTTTATCCACTGCTGCTCTCATGGCCTTTTCCATGATGGTCCAGCCAATAAAAGTTTTCTCCTCTCTAAACCAGTCCTTGACTATTTTCACTGTCACCTCTCCTCTTGAGAAGATTGGTTTGTGACTATAACAACTCAATAAATTCACCAAACATCCACAAAAGCATTTGTCAGAGCTTGTCCCAGCCTGGGGAAACGTTATTTAGCAACTCCCTTTTACAGAGCTTTTCCCCCTGAATTTAAAAGCAGTCATTCATTTTGGATGATACACGTGCGTAAGAAACAAAAATGGGATTAGTGGGGAAATGTGCTACAGTGAAAAACACTTGGGTGTATGAAATGCATCATGAAGGTTAATCATCTACCAGTTAGCACAGGCAGATCTTTTATAGCATTAAACTGTCTGTAGTAACATAAAATGCAGTGTTGGAATGTAGCAAATGCACCAAAATACCACAAAAGAACATTTTCATATCCATGAATACATATTTTCCATCTCAAATGAAACTATTGCTTCCTTGAAAGAAACAGATGTTATGGCAAAGCTGGCTTCTCTTTTAGACTGATTGTTTTTGTCAATTCAAAAATTTTTAGCTGGTATTCAATTATATGATTTTGATCAGTCACTGCTTTACCATGGAAATGGAAGGAAAAATGAAGTCTTCCCAAGATGATGAATCTTAATGACAGCAGGGAAAATGAATATTTTATGCTACTTCTGTAGAAGCAGTGACAAAATTATGAGAAAATAAATTGAGGTACACTGGCAGCTCAATTACACAGCATCACTGAAAGCAAAAATTTTATGATTTAAAATATAACATTTCTCAATACTCTGGGCTAAATTTATACAGCAAGATAATTTAAAAATTCTTAATGTTCTCATTTTATTGTATTTCCCCTTTGAAATTCCTAACTATTCATGATTGACTAGTAACACAGTGGTCAGGAAGTATGCCTGAAATATTATCAAAGCAATATTACTTTTGCATTTGTCACTTGCAATAAAGTGAGATGATATACTAAGATCACTGTATTTTCTTAACTTCTGTTTGTGGTAGCTGAAAACATCTGTCCCACACACAGAAGTGCAGCACACAGTCAGCTCACACGGCATGAAACATCAACTCCTTCCAGGCCAAGCAGATGCAAAGACGGGGGGATTTATCACTGGAGTCTTAAAAGTGCAGTGTTGCCTGCCTGACCCTGCATGCTGAGCACCAAGAGACATGTGAACAACATCAATTTTAACAGAGATACTCTGAAATTTGCTAGTGATGATCTACATTTCACCATGGACCCTTTCATTCCTAATTCAGTCATAGCAAAGACTATGAAAATACACCCAGGAAGAGCCTTTGATCATGGGTGGTTCCATGCTCCATGATATTCATCCTGCACATAGCTGGATAAGACAGCAATAGAAATTTGATCCAGGCCAGAAACAGACACACAGTTACATTTTTGTTGAATAAGCCAAATCATTATAGTTTTATGCAGGCTGCAGAAGGCCAGAACAACATCTGACACAGAGAAATCTTGCAGGCATAAGGCTAGCTCCTAAATATTGAAAGAGCAGAAGAAGTCAACATTGGATGAGTGCTTTGCTCCACATGGCCACAGCATCTCTGATCTGACAACCAGGACCAAAAAGTTAGATGGATTTGTGATAGGCCCTGCATTCAGTATGAGGGAAACAAATCTTGTAAGAAAGAAATGGTTAACCAAGGAGTGATCTTGCCTTTGGAAAAGTTACTAAGGTGTTCAATATACTGCCCGTGTTTTCTGTAACTAGTCCAAACTCTATTTCATAAAAATCTTATGAGACTACAACTGTTCAGTCAGAAAAGAAGCAGAAACTTGAATTTTAGAAATACGGAGAATGAAGGAAATGAAGATTTGACCAACAAGTGGGAGAGATGGGGAGGACCTGCCATAGCCATTTACCTTCCTTGTGTGCTCACTCAGGTCTGGGAGACAAAACAGTGTCCTCCACTTTTCCTATAATGAAAATTGTTTCAGACTGATCTCTCTTTTCACTAAAAGTCAGAGTGGAGCCTAATGCTCTTTAACACAACTATTAGCCTGTTACTACATCCTCAAACAGCATATTTTTAAGGAGATTTCAGATAGAAGTTACCATTCCCTGGAGCAGCCATTGTTAATGTTCAGCTCTTGTCAGTCATCCTCCATACATCAACACTAACAGAGCCAAAAATAGCAATATAATTTTGGAGAAGGATATTCTCCAATGTAAACAGTTTATAAATTGAGGGAGGTTTTTAGATTGGGTATAGATCATCAGCAGAGCCAGTAAAGTATGGCACAAAATAAATTGTCCACAAAAACAGAAGAAAATGTTCCATATTTTCTCAGCCTGCTAGAAAAAAAGAAAAACTACTGAAATTGTTCTTTTCTCTGTGTCTGTTTAAAGTCTCATTGGACTGAACTCTGGATAACATCCAGGGATCTGGAGCCTTCTCTTTGACTAAATGTGCATTTTCTAGAATGGAGCTGGAATTAGCACACAGCTTCGTGTTTCAGATAACCTGACTTTAAGTTACAAGCAATATATTACAAAATACTCAAAAATTATCCCTTCCCTGCTAAAAAAAAAAAAAAAAAAAAAGAAAAAAAGCCTTTAGTAATAAGAGTTGATAGTTGAAATGCACAGATTTTTATCTGCAGTATGATCAGTCCAAACTACAAATCCAAAGACTGTCTTCTAGTAAACATCCCACCTTTCCGTAACTTCCCTAGGGGCATATCCATGTTACTTCTAAGACACAGGCAGAGCAGCATGTGCTGGAACAGAAGAAACATATGGTTTGTGGTTCTTGCCTATGCCCTATTTGACAGTCGTGGGTTTAATAAAAGCTGGTTGGCTTAGGCTAAATTACTGGTGCAAAACCAATCAGACATAGCTGGGCATGTGCACATGTCCTCGTGGGCAGGGATCCCAATGCATGGTGTGGGTGTGTGTAAGAGATGTCTGTGTGTGGTACGTGTGAATGCTCTCTGTTCTCGCTGGTGCTGAAGGAGAGATCCAAGGTAAAAGACAGCAGTCACCGAACCACAGGGAGAAACAAGGCTAGGCAAAGGAAAAGATAATGAAGAAAAAAAGAAGGGAAATTGGAATACAGAATAAAGCGAGGAAATGAGAAACTGACGGAACGCACAGCAGAAGGATAAATCTGTGGCTAACGTACAGGACAAAGAGTCCTTGCCAAGCACCATGTGTAACCACAGTCACATCTTCCCCTATTATTTCAGTTAACACATCTGCCAAGCCAGGGAAATACTGAGCTAACGCAGGTAGGAAGGATTGCAGAAAGCCCTGCGAGTAACGCTGCTGACTTGCTGTTAGCACAAAATGAACTAAAGGTGTCCCAACCTTTTTGGTTCAAGAGCCAAAAAAAGCCCATTATTTTGAAGAGGTCAGAGCTACAATGAACACCTGCTGACAAGACGTCTGCCTTGTTTCGATCTGCACCCCAAAATCACCTGGCAGGGGGTAGCCATGGGGAGGCAGGGGGATCACTGCTGCTTGGGAGGGACCTCAGGTGACAGGGGCCAGTGGGGACATGTGAAAGCAGTTCCCAGCCCATCCATTCCCAGTGGGACCAGCAGCTATTCCTAGCTGCTCACACTCAGCTTTTCCTTTCCTTCTCCTGCCACCAACAACTCAGGGCGGTGGAACTCAAAGAAACCACCTACGAAAAATCTCCCTTTGGCCCTCTTGGTTACTTCCATAGAGATGCAAGAGTCTGAGGAGGCCAAACGCCCTTCTCCCTCTGTTCCACCCAGTACAGCAGGGGAGCAGCTGAGCTGGGCAGGGTATGGGCTGCTGGGCCCCCGGCTCACACTGTGGCCACAGCTGTAAGCCCAGCAGCAGCCACATCACAAGCGCAGACACCCTGCTTTGTGCTTTTCCCAGGAAGGACTCCCCCAGTGCAGTTTGGGAATCTCATTTTCTACACAATCAAGCACAGCTTTTCCTCCTAAACAAAGTTGTCCAAAGGTGCCAAAAGTGACAATCACCCAGCCCTAAGTAAAGGAAGCCCCAGGCAACCCAATAACATTTGCTCACTTCCACTGCAATCCCAAAAATAGCTGAAACTACTTCAGGCCTCTTGAGAGCAGCTGGTGGATCTGAAAGCTGTCTTTTACTTTTCCACTGTATCTCTGCTGACCTAGCCAGCAGCCCAGTCTCCTAATTTGGTAGCAATCCTCTGGCTTCTCCTGCTGTGGGCTGTGTGCTTGCTTGCAGACCAAGGAAACTGCTGCCAGGCAAGGATCTGCCTCAGCACAGCAAAGGGCAGTGGAGGCCTATTTCCAGGGTGATGAAACCTGCACCCCAGACATCTTGGACCCACGTGCAGTAAAAGAGTAAGCAAGCAGGAGAAGAGAATGAGTGGTTGGGTATGGCCCAGGCCACAAACAGGACCCGTAATAAAAAAATTGCAGCATTGATACCTAATTTTGCCTCACAAAACATAGCTCTTTAACATTCTTGGGACAGACATATCCTCCTCCATCTCCCCAGTTCACCACTTGGTTCAGGGAAGCTCCTGTCTCTCAGGCACACATGCTAGCCAGTGGGTTACAGGGCTTACATCTAAGCTGGCCTGAAAAAAGGCTGCAATGGAAAACACTCCAAATATTCAGCCAGGTTGTGACAGCACTGAATCGGGTAGATCAAAACCCTGAACCTGGCTCCTCATACCCAGATGATGGGGTGGGAGAGGTCCATCACTAGTAATTCATAGCTGGTTTTTTGCTCTCTTATCTGTATTTGCCAGTAGGAATCCTACCTTAGATCCAAAAAAATACACAATTTATTGTGCTTGTATAATTAGAAATTTCTGATACAAAATATATTTTAAAAAATTTCCAGGCATCTCTGCGAAAGTTTCTCCTCTTGTACTCACAGTCCCAGCATGCACTCTGTAAGTGTGCAATAGCTTCAGGGTGAGAGTAAATTTTAGTGTGCTTCGCCTGTAAAAAGCACATAAAAAATGAAACAGAAGGGAATCCTCCCTATATTTCAGCTGCAAGGACCCTCTACGCAAGTACTGAGAAGTAACTGCAAAGAGTCCTGTTTCCCCCGTGGGATGGAAACACATAAATTCCAAACAATTCAAGGTGAGCCAAAGAGAAAAATCGCCCAGGCAGGATAAAAAATCCCAGCTGCATGCTGACCGCAATAGAAATCAAGACAACTGTTCAAAGAGCTGTGCCAGGCATCCAGATGCTGCTGCTGGCATCAGAAGATCTTCCACAGTCCGATAGCAGCTGGTTCCAGGGATGGCAGCCAAAGCCTGCACATAAATAAAAGAAAAGGAGAGAAAGGGGGAGAATTGACAGCTCACCACCCGATCAGCATCATTCCTTCTATACAGACATATGCATGTCAGTTACTAATCATTTTTATATTAAAAAAACAAGATTGATACCAGAGCCTATGACCTTGGAATGAATGACACCTGCAAAAATCTCACTGCTCTTGTAGGCAGGGCCACTGCAGACAATTATTTAGGATACCTGGATGAGAAAGAGAAACTGCTTGAGAGCATGGAGCTAGAGCCTTCCCTTGAATTTTTCACTATTTCTGCAGAGTGTTCTGTTTTAAAATGTTCACTTCTTTGATTACTGGAGCAATCAGGGCTTTTCAAATGTTCTGTGCATCTGTACCTATCCCCCTTCCTCTCAAACTCCTGCCCACCTTCTGCTGCCAACACCTCCTTCAGCCTCATGGCACATGGTTTGGGCACTGCACCAAGAAATTGCCTCAAACTGAATGGCTGTTATGTATCAAGAAATTGGAGGCAACTTGAAATGACCGTGTAATTAATTGTCCCCAAGGTTTGCTTCCCAGCCAGTTTAAAGCATGTTTGTGTCTCAGAAAACAAATATTGTATATACTCCCTACACTCCCAGCAAGTTGAGACTGATAAAACAAGTCACCAAAGTGTAGGAGCTTAAGTTTCCCCTCTACTCCGCTCTGCCTCTCTACTTTTCTCTGGTGAGATCCCACCTGGAGTACTGTGTCCAGCTCTGGGGCCCCAGCACAGACTGACACGGTCCTGTAGGAGTGGGTACAGAAGGCTGGAGCCCCTCTTCTATGAAGACAGGCAGGAGAGCTGGGTTTACTCAGCCTGGAGAAGAGAAGGTTTCAGAGAGACCTCATAGCACCTTCCAGTACCTGAAGGGGGCTACAAGACAGCTGGAGAGAGACTTTTCCCATGGGCATGTAGTAACAGTTTTAAAAGGAAAGAGGGAAAGTTGAGACTGGACATAGAGAAATAATTTTTCTTTATGAGTGTGATGAGACACTGAAACAGGTTGCACTGCTGTAGATAATGCAATCCTGGCAGTGTTCAAGGCCAAGCTTGATGGAGCTTTTAGCAACCTGGCCTAGTGGAAGGTGTCCCTGCCCATGACAGGGATCCCATGCCCATGGGATCTTTAAGAGACCTTCAACCCAAACCATTCTTTGGTCCTGTGATTCCAAGTAGCATGTGGAATTGGCAAATAGAAGTAACAACTGACAGAGAGTAACTCAAAGGATCTGAGTTAGGTGTCTGCTCCTGGACACATTTCAAGTAGCCAGAGTTCAGTCACTGTTGTGACATGTGGTAGAAAAAAAACTGTTGTGGTTTACATACAGATAGTGACAATTAGCTGTGACACTATATTTGAGTTACATAGGATAGAATGAATTAAGATGGAGCATCACCAGGAGGAGGAAAATGTCCTCTGACATGAAAAGGTTACAGAGGGAAAACTTCTAGAATGGACAGAGCCGGACTGCAACTCAGCCAAGGGATCCCGTTCCCAGGCCTTTGCTAACAGCAGCAGTAAATCTAATTCCTGGGAGAGAGAAAAGCTTGTCCTTAATAAGGGATGTGGACTCTATTGGCTACAGGATGCATGTTCCTCTCTCTTACACAGAGAAAGGGATGCAACAAATGCATTATTCCTGGTAGTGTCCTTATCTATCAAATGACCCAAAAAGAAAAACAATATGGCCATTTTTATTTTTCAGTAACTCTCGGTAATATTTCTATTAATGTCTCCATTAAAATTAAGATCCTGAAATCCTTCACCCAACCAGAACAGACCACAGGTCCAGCCTGGCCCAGTGTCAGGTCCCCAGTCCCTGGAGACATCCAAAGAGGAGAACAAGTGGACACACTCCTGTCCACCCCACAAGACAGGAGCCTCTCCAGTTGCCTCCACATTGCCAGCACCATAGGGGCTGGTGTGCAGAGAAGAAAATCTGGCCCCATATACCTGTTTAGGGGTGTTGTTTTGGAACAGGTAAGACTCAGTGTCCCTTTGCACATGGAAAACATTACATGTGCTTCCAAATTGCATCTTCTGGGTGAGTTTCACCTAAAACAACCTCAGCTTGAGAGCCCTGGGACTACTCCCAGGCAAACCAAAGCACAGGAGGCAGGGATGGATCAGGCAACTGCTTAAAATTTTTTTTCTGGTTGTTCTTTGTTCCTTCTCTATAACTCCTTTTTCTTTTTTTTTTTTTTTTTGACAGCTACTGAACTGTGTCTACAAAATTATCTGTTATAAACCTAAGATCTTATTCCTAAGGCACAGCAGACTGCTTAGACCCACTATCAGCAGTGAAAAATTAGACATTAGAAATTTGAACTGCGCCCAGCTTTTTCTTTTTTATGTTCTTTTAAGGATCAGATCACAATTATGGTCAAATATATCCCATCCCCAAAACCACAATTACTCCCTCCATCAGATTTTCTCTCAGCATTCCTGATCACCAGTGAGCTTCAAATGAACTACTTATTTTGACTAAGTATCTCAGAGGAAGATGTTATTTTCTTCCACTTTGCAGAACAAAAATGTTATGGTTGGAGGCACTGGGCAAGCCAATGTGGTGAAAAGCAGGAAGAATTGCACTCTTACAAATAAGGTCATCACCTAAGTAAGTCTGGCTGCTGACTATTCTGCAGGACTGAAAGGAAGTCCTCTGCGCCACCAGAGAAGTTTCCCAAGCTCCAATTGCACCAAGCTAAATAATCCAGTCTTGGAAAAAGAGGACCCTCAAGTCAGAGGCAACATGTGTAGTTCATCACAGCTCCAAGGCGTCCCTGGAGCAAAGGGCCAAGGTATGCCAGTGATCCCAGCTGCACAACACAGAAGAGGCCCCGTTAGAGATGACAAAAATCATGTCTCACCAGCCCTTTGTGGGTCCTGCCTGTGTGCTTCAAGTGCATTTGTTTTCTTTCTTGACCAAACCTGATCTTTATAAAAGTCATTATAAATCAACCCTGGCCTAGAATGTTGTTCTGCTGAAAAGACACACACTCTTTGGTTCCTCTTCTGCCTGCTCAGCAAAACAAGACACTGCTGCTGGAGATGCAAGGACAGTGTGCCTCATTAGGCTGCACTAGGGGTGCTAGGACAAAGGTTGGGAATGAGCAAACAGGTGAGAAAGGGGACAGACATTCCTGACATTCCTGACTTTGGGGTCATCCCCGTTGGAACATCTCCTGCCTCAGGCCCATGGACTTTGGAGATGGTGACTTCATAACAGAAAAACTGTACTGGAGATGGAGATGTGGTCCTCAAGGGAGTCAGCCAGTAATCCCATCTTGTCAAGCACCTCCTGGAGCCTGTCTTTCTTTGGTAAGAACTCATCACACCTAAACTGCTCTAGAAGCCATCAACTTCTTCAACTGATAGGACTGTTCTAATAAACTTACATTTATATTTTGAATTCATTCTAGTCTTAACAAGAATTTAAAATTCTTGAGAATATTCCTCTGCATATATACAGTAATTTATGTGGGTTATACATGATAGAGAAGTTTCTTACAATAGTCTCCCCTTCATTTGTCATGTCCTGAATAAGTCATTTGCTGGCCCTTGCCCAGAAATAACAGAACTATTCCCGTGTTAATGCTGATAAAGCTTTCCTTCAAATCATCCTGGATTTTCTTCCCTATTTGATATTATATACACAAGAAAACAACATAGACAGATACGTTAAAATGTACTAAATTAAGGAATTAAAAAGGAACAGGAAATAGGTTTACTGCAACTTTATATAACGAAAACAAAATGTGGTCACATCAAGGCAAAGTCCAGAAGAAGAAGTCAGTCAACTTAGCATGAACTTAAACAAATATGCAAGGAAGAAGTTCTACAAGAAGGTCCAGATTTCATCCAAGGATTCAAGTTCAAAGGGGAGGCAAGGTGACAGCTCAGGGCCCATAAACCTTCTTGCATGCACAGAGAGTAGGAACTGGCTGTCAACAGAATGCAATATCCTACAGAACAAATTGGCTATTGGTGGCAGCTTGCTGAAGCAAGTGTTCAGAGACTGCAAGAGATTAATACCTCTATCTCTAATCTGCAGACTCCGGGATATTGATTTTCATTTTGCTGTCTCACCTTTGAGTTGGAATCTAAAAGGAGGTAGAGAAAAATGGGAAAACACCAATCCACTCAATTTGCCTTTACAGTAAGACCATTCTGGAAGATTAACTGCAGTCCACTTTCAATACAAGAAATCAAAGGATTGTGCAGAAAGGGCTAAGGGGAGTAATCAAAATAACCCAATAATTGGATTCAAACATTGGACCCAGCTCTCAAATCTAATGCCCAACCCCAAAAAAGGAAGAAAAAAAGACCAAAGCAAGGGCAATAAGGAAAACCAATGACATATATTGCCTGAATATTCCAGGCATAGGCCTAATTATTTATGAATATACATAGTTTTGACTAGATGCCCAAATACCCTGTAAAAATGATGATGATAACTCTAATGAAACTTTGTTCACTATGGCATAAATGCCAAACAAAGGCACAATATTCCACATATATTTTTTCCTATTATTTTGTCAGGAATTTATTTTAAAATGGAATCAGCCAAAACAAACAGTTGCCCAGAATCTTTTCCAGTATTATGAGCAATCTGCTTCTAATATTTACCAGGTTGTGGATTTGTTTTAGAGAAATGGAGAAAAAGAAAAGAAGTCCTGTGTTTGGATACAAGAAGTCACATGCAAAATGCTAAGTGTTACCTCTTGCTGCATCAACCCCTATGCCGTACAGGTAAATTCCTCTTCCATTAGAAACATCTGCACCCCATTCAGAGGATGAGAGACCAGCCCATGTTTCTCTCAGAGAGCAATGGCACTCATCCCAGGACAAGCAGGTGATTTTCTTCAGTCTGCAGCATTTCATGATGGCACTGTTCCCTACCACTGCTTATCTTCCAGCTGCAAGTGATAGCGTTTCAAATTTTGAACCAAATAAATCAGAATTAAGATATTACCTGATCCTCTATATTTTTAGAACTAGGTCAATAGTTATTTTGTTCCTGGAGCCAAAGAAGTTTGAGCAAGACAAACTGCGTCAATCAGTACAAAATGTATTCATTAGTTTTGCATGTGTATTGGCTTAGATGTCTAGTCCGGCTTCACCATTTTAGTACTGAAATGAAATACATTATGCTGAAGCAGATAACCTTATTAGATTTTGACCTTCACTGCTAACTCTGTCTAGTTAATTTGCTGTATCAGAAATGTAAGTTACATGTATGGTCAGAGGTGTGCATAGGACCCATAAAACCATACGCATTTCTGACCCATAAAACCAAATTTCTGCTTTTGTGTGTTACTTGTGTCAGAAAAAGAAACCACAATGGAACTGTGCATTTGTCTAATAAAGCCCAACTCTCTTACAAAAAGCATGCAATGCCCTTTCCCCTTCTACACAACACAATCAATGAAAAGATAGTTTCTTTGGTAACACTTCCCAACCCTGTCCTGTCAACACTTAGCCTAAAAAACCTCTTGGTCACAGTATTTTCTCCACTCTTGTGGAGAATCACTTGTTCTGATTTTGTCCTGCTTTCCTAACACTTTTCCCTTAACCACTCATGTTTTCAACATGCCATCTTCCCATCCCAGGAATGTTTATCAGATGACAGGGAGTACCTATTCTGCCTTAAAGTTAAGGACAGAATTTTGGGGACCAGAAGGCTTTCAAGCTTTTGTCTCTTTTTACAATTCCCTTCTTAGTTTTACTATGAATAAGATAAATCAAACATTTAGTTAGGTCATCCAATCCACAATAAGACATCTTCTATTCAACATAAAAAAGCTAAGGGGAAAAAAGGGATCTAATTTTCAAACAGGTACCTGACATCTAGAGCCAATGTATCTGACAAAAATTAGTTAAGTTTTCATTTGCCTTTCATACACTTAATTTTGTACTTACGAAAAAAAATATCACAAGTTGATTTATTTCAACCACAAGATGCTGGGCTAGATACAGGAACAGTTGGCCTCAACAAAGGTCAACCTGAATCATCATGCTCCGTTCTTGCCTTAAAGTCTTGTCTTAAAAGAGAGAAACAATCCATTATTCTGGATACAGCAGAAATTAACCTGAAGAACACACAGGGGAATTTTCTTTATGTATCTGCATTTGAAAAAATGAAAAATGCTAAAGCAGAAATATATACTGTTGTCTATTGCCAGTCTATTGCAAAACACACATTTCGGTCTTCCAAAGTCTCAGTGCAGAAAGGTCTCAGATATGATGGGAACTGGTGTAACCCTTCTAATTTGTAAAGAAGTTTATTTAACATTTAAAGATTTGATGTCTCCTCTGTGATTTTTCTGTTATGTTCACACGCATTATTGCCCTTCTGTAAAAATAACTTTATTTATTTTTAAAATGTAAACTCTGTATGATGAACAAAAATAACAGTGTCTCAACTGGATTTCCTGCCATCTCAATTCCAATGCCAAAAGATGTGGAGGAACAAATCAGTAACAATTGGATTTGTGCTCGGATTTCACAAACGCGATGAGAAAACGGTGACAATGGAGACTGTATTTCATCAACCTAACTGCTCTCATCTAAAATAAATATTAAAAATTTTTCCTGGCATCTATCATTAAATAACCACTATAGGTTTTCTCCATTATGCATTCAATTAACCAAAGAAATCTCAACTTCAGTTAAATTCACCCTGAATTACAGAAAGTCAAAAGTGCTTTCAGGTGGTGCAGTGACACACTTTGTAGCTCAGTGAGGACAGCTTTGGCACATGGATAGCCCTCCACTGTCGGCATACACAAGGGGCCAACATAGTTCCAGATATTGCCTTACACCAGGCCAGCACAGTTTGCAGTATAACATTGTGGCACCATCTGCAGTAATCACGCATGGGAAGAGCTACAGC
>VWZT01009316.1:301797-324733 GCA_013397055.1 Pachycephala philippinensis
AGTTATCGCCGTGATACATGCAAACATGGGGCACCAGATGTCGGAGTCCAAAAAGTCCAGCATAGAGCAGGGTGGCAGGCAGAGGCAGGCATTGCAGGCAGAGGAGGGTGGCAGGCAGTGGCAGGCATCAGCTCAGCTGCAGCTCAGTATCTGCCCTTGTGATCCTACAGCACAGCCCTTTATACCCAGCATCCCTTGGGCTACTCATGTGCTTCTTGTTGTAGGAATCACCACACCTGCATTCAGTGCTGGCCTTCCCTCCTCCCAGGGACACAGCCGCAAGCCATCAAGGCCAAGGCTGCCTGCAGCCTACTCTTGTGTCCCCATGCTCCACATGCAACGTTCCTTCTCCTGGTTTGTGAACGATACCCTGGGAGGCAGTGTAGTAGGGAACTGGACCTCTTCTGCTTTGTTGTATGTACCAAAATGGCAGTAAAGAATAAGCATTCAAGGGTTTTCAGAAAATAAGAACAAAGACTGAGCACTGTGAAAATGAGGGCAAACGACAAAAACTTCAGTTCACAATTAAGAAGTTAAACCCCCTGTTTTAAATCAGCTGGTTCTGCAGCACAAACTTAACTTGAGAGCAAAGGTCAGCAGATACTGCTGGGAACAGATGCATCAGGAATAAGGTAAGGAAATGCTACTGTCATTTTTGGAGCTCCTTTATACAAATCCACCATCAGAAGCACATAAGAAGCACAATTAAGGAGGAAAATCAACCTGCAAGTATCACATTTCTAGATTTTTTTAATTCAATTCTTTACTATAAACTGCTGGAACTTGAACTGCATTACTATTTGCCTGAAGCATGATAAAAGAGCCTTATGTGTCTTTGACTCCAAATGAAACTACTGAACCTCAGGAAGAAAAGAGGAAAAAAAAAAAAAGAGAGAAACATTTCTGGCATAACATTCTGTTCAGAAGCTGGCAAAGTTCAAAGCCTTAATGGACTATAGTAAGCATCCTGTAACAACTTGGCATATTTGGGGCTCCGTGAGAAGACTGCTTAAGTTGAAGTTCAGACAGTGAACTTCACAAAATGCCTTCTGTAGACAGTGAACCTGGGGTGTGGGAGTTGTCTTTTAAAGCTGGTAATGTGTTCCGTAGGCTATTGATTTTCACTTTTATTTTGGATTAAATATGTGTCAGTAACAGACAGAAAGCTGCTTCCAACGATTATGATGAAGAGCAATTAAACAGCAAGGCAGCAGAGATCCAAGAACTTAATATCAACTGTAAGTGTCTGGGTTTATTTAGTACTCAGAAATATGACGAATCCCCAGTAGATATATTAATTGCTGCAGGAATTTGGATGAATTCCTGCATGAATGTCCTTCAGCAGTGTCACTCTTTGTCCTTCCTTTGCTGGCTGTTGAGGTTGCAAATACTTAGGGCAGGGAAAGAAAATCCCAATATCTTCTGATCTGGAAGGATCTGAAGCAGAGCACTAAACAGACTCAGACAGTTGCCATCTCCTCTGTCTCACAAACTCTCAGGAAACATTAGACTATAGCATCTGACAGCACATTCAGAAATTGAGAAATGTACATATATAGATAGCAGGAGATTAAAAATATTTACATTACAGTTTTCATACTGAATTTCCTCTACTGAAGTATTACATTAGTTAGAAACCAAGACCATTTACACACACAAAATCCAGCTGTTGTATTTGGAAAGCCATTTCCAAAAGAGTTAGTGTGAGCACGGTTCTACAGGGAACATTCTTCACCTCTCCTAACACTTAGTTTTTAAAAGTTATTATAGTAAAAGCTGTTGGGGTTTTTTTAGAGTAACAACTGGTGTACCGTTTGAAATGGCTTATTTATTTATAAAACATTTGTGTGCATGGAGTGGTGACATTTGTTAACTGTCTTGGTGCTGCTTTGTTTTGACCCCATTCTTTGTAAGACTATGAGATGCTTACCATCCGGGCTAGAGCTACCGAAGCTGAGAGATGGAGATGAGGTAGTACTTCAGGAGCAGTTACTTTCTGTGGAGCCCAGAAAACTGGGTATTTTAATATCAGGTTAGGTTTCACTGAAAGAGTTAACCAAATGCTTCAGTACACATGCAAAAAATGTAGAAAGTATAGCAAGAGGGACAGGTCACATTAGGACTATTTGCCAGGCTAAGCTGAATATTTGAGGCAGAACTTTTACAGGAACGTGGAAGATGAACGTTTGTTTAATTTTGACTACTTATGGCACACTACAATACAATAATGATTTCCAGAAATGCTCTGGAGGTGTTACTGCCTTTAAGACACCTGTTAAGAGTTTTGACAAGCCCATACAAAACAACAGCACTTGCACAACGCACACGCTGCCATTATGGTCTAAAGGCTTTAAACAGAATAGCCCAACATCGTTTCATTGCTCGTGACTTGCAAAACCACCAAGAAATGATGTTGTTTATCTTAAGTGAATGTCAACAAAAGCCTTCCACAAAACTCAGCTGTCAAGTGTTTTCTGTAAGTCATTACTGTTCGGGGAAGGTTTGTATTAATCTCTGTAGTGAGATCCAGCCAGGAGAATTTCCAGCCTGAAGTGGGCAGCAGCAAGACAAAAGCCACACATAACCTCTGCAGCTCTAAGGGCTGGTCCCGGTTCTTGACAGGGCGCTTATCTGACAGGGAATGCTGCAAAGCATGGGCAGGGATGACTGTATTGGTCTTGCAGGAGCCATCTGAGGTTGAGACACAACAGCATCAGCCATTTTTTATTGACAATACCCTGGCTCCCTGTTGCCATAACAAAGGTAATTCACTGGGCTGCCTTTTCTGTCCACATGCCTGCGAGGCTGAGCTGCTTCATTCATGACGTTTTGGTTTAATGTAGAGTTATAAATGTCAATTCCACCTCTGTAATATTTACCCTTCTATTTATCTCTTCAGTGCCTACTTCTTTAATATTTCTTCTATTTTGCCCAATACAACAATGGTGTAAAATGCCTCCTCTCACGATACACTGTATCTATAAACATGTTGTACAATTCCTTTAGGAAGAGGGGAGTGCTTGCTTTCTAGTATTTTCTAGGCTTACTTTTATGGTCCTACTAATTCACAAGTTACCAGGCTGTAAATCTGCCATTATTCTAATACTGTATTTTGGCTCCTCTGCCCCTCAAGCTACTATATACTTTTCAACCTTGTAAGAGAAAAAAACTCCACATTTTGAAGAAGGAAATATTTCTACAGACAACAGTAAGGAGGATGTTTCAGCCAGCAAACAAAACACAGAAACCAGTCATCTGATAAATATGTATTTTACCTTTAACTGCAAACCCTATAGTACTCTTGTCAAACACTTATGCATACTTGGCCAATGAACTCAGAAACAATAATTTCAGAAAATTAATAAGACAGTCCTTACAAACTGATCGTGTGACTGGTTTGAAAGAATCTTTTTTTAACTGAATGGTAAATAGTAGTCCCCTTTCCTTATACTTGCCTTTCCAATGAACAGAATTTGTTTATACCTGATTGTAGCAAACATAAATTAAATTTAAAATAGTCACAATATACAGGAGGCTTTCAAGCTTTTTGTAGATTCAAACTTTATCCAAATAAATATTATGGAAAACTTCAAATAACTGAAAAGATACTTACTGCAGACCAAATTATTCCTCCACAACTACAGTGACTCCTACTTAACGTAGTTACTCCAAAATCCAGCAGCCCCCACCCTCATCGCGGGAGGAAAAGCAAGACTGGAAAAGATGTTACGAAAAGGCCATTAACATACTGCAACTTCATGAAACTTGGAAGAACATTGTCTCCTGTGATGCTTTACAGATCCAAACACAAGGGGGGTTTTTTGTGCTATTATGCTTCCACAAGTCTTTTTTTAACCCTAAATTACAGTTATTTAGCAATATAATTAAAAGGACTGGAAAAAGGGGCCAAAAATGCAGGAGCAAATCCTGTGCACCCCTCCCACAAAGCCCAGGGCTGTCTATCTGGAATGTCCTTAGAGAACTTTATACCAGCATAAAAAGTTAAAGCTGTGACACTTTTATGTAAGGATAAGCTGGCTGGAAATCATGCAGTCATGACCAGCTCCAAACAAAGCCTCCTGCCCCTCTTCCCATGAGGGTGATAACACTAAATCAGCCCTCAGAAAGCTGGTATCACACAAACCATTCCTCTTTTGGAGAGACAGACGGCCTCAAGAGCAAACACCAAAGACACCGAGTTGAGAAAGAACAGATCCATGAGCTGGGAGTTTTTCTTTAGCACTATGCCAAATATGACATCATGCTTGAACTACAAACAAAAGCTAATAATAGTTTCTGATCTTAATTTACAAAACAGAGTTTTTACACATTTTTGGAGTCTTACCAGATTTAAAAGATCCATAAAGCCTAATCATTGCCTGGGAAAACATTCATATTCCTCTCCAGCCACTAGAAACAATTAATTGCTCTGCATCTAGTGTAGCATCCCACAAACATTCAAAATGTTGAAACTATTGATTACCAACTGCCAAAGCGCATTTATCAGTAGGGGAAAAAAAAATCAATAATTGGTTTTAAAATGACGCCAAGTTCTTGATTTTTCATTTTAATCCAGTGTTTTCTACAGTAAAAAAAACCAAGTCCTTACCAGATGCTAGCAACACAGTAAACCTAGGGAACCTCCTTGCATTTTGAAAGAAAAATTGAACAGACCTGTCCCACCAAGGACACCAGAGCTTTCAGCAGTTCAGCAGAGGATTGTGTAAGATAGTTCTCAAAGCTAATGAAAAAAATTGTTGAGAAAACATCAACCAAGTAAGCACTGAAGCCACGACACCAATTTCGCTCTTTGTAACAGTGATTCTTCTGGTGCCAATGCATTGCTTCCAGCTGACACCTACAGAAAGAGCCAGGAGGTGGAACAAACTACTTGAATGATGTTATTTACATGGAGAAAGACTGCACATTAGCACCTATCATGCCACAAGCAAGCTTCAGTATTACAATCATAGACATTTAGGCTGTAGAAGGCATTTGGCACGTCAAAACTGAGGAGTACAGTTAATGTTGGGGCAGCAGACGGTTGACATCTCAAATATCTATCTGCAAGCACTCCCATCATTATGTAATGAAAACTGTTCTAATTTCAAGACTGGTTCACTGTTTCAGGTTAAATGTTGATATTTGAAATGCAGTTTAATGGCTCACAACTCAGGACAATCTTACTAAACTCAAAATAAATACACCTTTCTGGTGATGTTATCCCCATGATTCTGATCCTGAGCTGTTTCACCCTACAGGACAGCCAGCCAGTACAATGAACTGAAAAGGTCACCTTGGATCAACTAATTTCACTCTACTTAGGACAGAAGTCCCTTCTAATTGCACTCCAAATGCAAAAAGAATCATATTTTTTTAATATCTGAAGGTCATTCTATCTTCTTTCCTTCAGTTTCAGTCACAAAATCAGCCTAGGGGCTTGTACTTTAATTTCAACCAAGTGTTGACTACTTCAAGTTCCAAAACCAGATCTGAAGCTCAAAATTTTTAATAAGCTTACTTCCTTTTCTTTAGGCGTTCCCTCTTCATTATTTCCATTCCATCAAAGAACACTTCCAGTGCAACAAAACAAAACAAACTCAGTAAGAAACCAGATTCTGGCAGGTCCTTGGAGATATTACCCGTAATCTATTAGACAGGAAAAGATTACAGTGCCCAGGTGCTCTGTTCCTCTTTTCACGAGTTTACAGACCTGGGGTAGCTTCTCTGCAGAGTAGCAAGTACAATCAATATGGGGAGGAAAAGATCTATTCTTATTATTGCTCATGAAATAAAACTCTAAAGTCACATGCTGCATTGAGTATAAAAACACGATGAAAGCAGTTTAATGCCTACGTAAACCATTGCTATGAGGAAATGCCCATCAAGCCAGGGTGGTGAGATGCAGGTATGAGTGACTTTGACCCACCACAGGGACCAGGGTCAGGAACACAGGAAAGAGGCAGGAGCTTGTTCCCTCCTGAGCCAGCAATGGAGGGGATCACCCAAAGCAGCTCTCTCTGGAAACCAAAGCCAGATCCCCACAATTCATCATTTAATTACAAGTACTTTGCAGAGCACACTGCAAGAGCAAAGCAGCCTCACAAACTACCTAAACTGCTGAAGCTGAAAAGAAGAATTTGCATTGTGTACCCTTGGCAATATGTTTTTGTGATTTTAACTTTTCTAGTGACTTCATTCCATTCCTGTAAATCTGTATTTTGAATAAACATGCTTTTATCATTCAATCTCCTCAGTGATAAAGCTGACTCAGAGTAATATGATACACACCAAGACCTCCTTCTTTCCAGGGTACCGAGTCATCTTTCCAGGGCAAACCAGTGCTCTCTTTGTTTCCCACTGAATAGCTCAAAGCCTTCCTGAAAGCCTCCCAGTGATCTGCCACAGGGGCACAAGGTTTCAGCTATAGTTTCTCAAAAGCTGCATCTGTGCAGCCCCCCTCTCTCAGCAGTGTGAAGTCAGTGGGAGAAAATCCCAGAACTCGAGCATCAAAAGAAATAATATTTACACTCAGCTTTCCAAGAAAAAAAAAAAAAAGGAAAAGAAAAAAAAGATAAACAGTGTTGTAAAAAATATTCAACAGGGTCCTTACGGAGACAAGCATAACTCATAAACTTTAGGTACCACCTCACCCCAGGGTTCCTGCCTATCCCACCAATTTGTAAAGAAATAGGAGGAATAACTTGGTTGAGACAGCTTGAGCCTCAGCAGCTCTGAGCACAGAGCCTCTTCATTTGGGTGAATGATTAATAGCTGATTACCACAGACATTCATCACTCCCCAAGCTATCACAGGAGGGGACCATCCCTGTGGGCAGCCTATTCTGCCTGCACGTTTGTACAGGGCTCTGAATGCACCAGCTTGGGCAGAGAGGTGCCTGTTTTGGGGCACCAGCAAGTCCACTGGCTTGCATGCCCCAGTGCCAGCAGCTGGGGAGACTGGGATCCAGGGGCAGCTACAAACTAGACTGAGAACATATATGTGCATACATACCCTGTACATTGGTGTATAAAGATGTGCTACATACATGTCTATATTTGACTTTGCTCTTACACAGCTGGAGAGCAGAAACCAACCAGGCCATCGATGGCACTCCTGTTCGTGTCACAGCCGTGTATCCTCTGTCTGGGTTGATCTGTGTGTCTGTACAACCCTGTTTATACACACACACGTACAGTGTGCACACGTGCCTCTTGGGGATACAGCCAGACCTGGGGACACAGAGCCACAGCAGCCTCACCTCTCCTTGCCTGTTAGATACTTCACCCCCTCACTCTGCATATTCTTGAAATGCTCCAGCCCTTCAGAATGTATTTGGAAAGTGATTAGTATAGCTTAAAACGTGAAGTGCTGTTGGAAAGCATCAAACAGTTCTTCTGAAGACTGCATCACCAGATACCAGCCTGAATCATAAAATGCTTTTTGCAGCTCTGCATGATATCCCTGGATCCATCTGAACAATCCTAATAACTACAGAAGGCTTCAAATGTCTTTATGTAACAATTTGCAAGATGAAAATACACTGGCTTACTTTCTACTGCTAAAACACTTAAGGTCCCCTCTTCTAGCATCTCAGAAAGCAATCAAAGAATTGCCCTTCTTTCAGCGCTGAATTCTTGTAACAATCAGTTTCATCACCTTGATCATATGTATGTAAATGTTGTTGAAGAGTAATATAGATGAAAAAAGGAATTGGACTAATTCTATTTTTTTAAGAAATCTCTATATAGGTAACTAGGTAAAGTTCAAGAGTCCATCCCTATCAAGCAAATACTACAAATACATTTGGGAAAAGAGTTTCCTGCTCTCTGAGAAACCATTTCAGCTGTGGAGTACAATAAGGACATATTATAGCAAAGAAAACACAGGGACAATTTATTCATGGGCTCAAAGAGATGGGAAAAGTCTAGGAAAAATGAAAATTAGGAACCAGTCTCCAGTTCCTTGATTCTGAGAGTGCACTGCAGTTAGAAATCAGAGGTTTGCTATTCAGTACTAGGTACTGCTTTTCATTAGGGTATTAAAATAGAAAAAAGAACAGATTCTCCTCTTCTAGGTTCATTTTGGAGAAGTGGTAAGCTCTGGTTCTCAGTGTTCCTCAGGATGAGATAAGCTATATCACAGGAGCTGGAATCAGTTGTGAACACAGAGAGTTTTGAGATTGTCCCAGTTTCTTGTGGGAATGGGGGTTCTTTGGTGTAGCTTCAGCTCCTGAGAAAGGGTCTGACACAAAGTTCACTGAAGTCTCTCTCTGACTGCAGATAGCTTTACACCAGGTACAGAGGACCATGCAATGTGACTTTCATTTATAGAGCAGCAGCATCAGGACCTGATGGGATACAGCTGGTAAGAGCAGTCTTCAGCACAAGGAAGATCCTGAAGGTAGCAAAGGATATTTGGCTATGGGCAGAAAAGCCAAACTGCACAGAAATGCTAAAAGACACCAGACCAGAGTTTTCACATTACCGATGCTGAATTCTGCACCAGTCATTGCATACAATATTAGCCACAAGTTTCTTCAGAGCTCATGAATTAAAGCTCTTAGCTGAGATACAGACTTATTTGGGACATCAAAAACATAATGGATTACTACAGTACAAAGCACTGTGAACAGGTACGCACATTTCCCATTTAAGGCTGTAGATATTCAAGTACTCTTAAATGAAGTCTAAGACAGCTTAAAAATTTAAGTTCTGCAAACATAGTCAGGAAAAGAACTGACTGTGCCTGAGTTCACACGTCTTAAGATGTACAGCTGCAATCCAGGTTTATAACTTGTCATCTTGTGGTATCTGTGGCTGCTGCTTTGCAAAACCAAAGTGGCAAGAAGACCTCCTATTCTTCTAGAGACTATGTTTAAGATGGTTAGAAATTTTTTTCCTCACAGACCCCTGACCTGTATTTCCTGAAGGTAAGGGCTCTCAGAGGTCCTCTGTTAAAGCCACTTAAGTTAATGTGAGGATTATGCTTCACCTCCTGCCTAATGACATCAACCTGCACCTCATGCCATCCAGCCCAGGACAGCAGTGCATGTACAGCAAGTCGCTCTTAGCAAAAGGATGGCCTGAGATGGACAAGTTTCCCTTGGGGTGCTGGAACAGTGCTTCCCAGGGGTGAATGAGCAAGGAAGAGACTGCCATTGAGCTTAGTTTAGTTTGCACCCTGTTAACATAAACAAATCCTTATTTTATTTCGAGTCAAGGAACAATTTAATTTGTGCTAAGAAACACATAGTTAGCATAAAACAGTTACACTGTGCTTTCATAACACCTCCATTACAGAGGATAAAAACCTGTATGTTTCCTATTAAAATAAAAGCGTGCATTCATGCTGAGGTTAGTTCCCAGCACCAATTTTCAGTAGTCTAGTTCAGGAGGTTAATATTTAAAAAGTAAGCTTTTCACCATTTATGGCTCGTGTTTTCTTGTTTACATTGCACTCTGCCTTCAGAGAGACAAGGCCAGTCAATTAGAGTTTCAGTTCTTCAGCATCAGAGCTATTTTACTGTGCATGGGTTTCCAACGTTAACAAAATTACTTGTATCCAAAATAAAACCGTTGAATGAAATTAGGAAAAATATTACATGTTCATAGGAGCAACACGTCTATTCAGAGCAGATTAAATGCCATTTTGCATTTTGAGAAGTTAATTTAGAAGACAAACTGCATAATCCTAAAAAACCTGGTGTTTGCTGTACTAAAAGGCACAAATATAAACTACACCTATTGTACTTACCTGGTTATTTTAGTTCCTAAAAATGCAAAATTAAATTGTTTGAGGACAAAGTCACCTTGCTGACTGCTGATAAAAAGCTGTATATGGGTTTCATTAGGCCATGTGGGGCTGGGGACACACTGGGGACATGCATGCACACAGTTCACTTAGCAGGATGCTCTCGTGTGCCCCATCACAGCAAAATGTTGAGCACTGCTGTTTTAGTTTGTTCTGAATATATTTGTTAATGTTAATCAGAAGCTCAACAGCAAAGGATAAAAAAAATTCCATGTTTCCTAAAAAAGCCATGAAGAAACCCCCAAATTCTGTGTTCTACCCCATGGGAAAGTTCCTAAGAGGTCCCCAAATGTGCCTCATGACTTTATACAACAGGAAATCTAGTTAGATACAAATGCTGACACTCTTGTGTGCTCTATCCAAGAGGTTTCAGGTCAGGAAATAGACCTCGCTCAGCTAAATACTACACTCATGTTCACAGGACAAACCACAGCAATACTTTCAAACCACAGCTAATCCTATCCAAATGGGAATGTAATCTGTTTGAATAAATAAGAAATAAAAGGAAGAGTGAAGCCAAGGAATAATGAGTGTTTCTCAGGGCTGTGTGTCACGGCTGAGTATTTGAAAATGGGGTTGCATCATTTGTACTGTAGATGCTGAAGAAGACAAACTGTGCCCTGTAAGGCAACACGGACAAATGTCTTGGGACAGAAGACTCCATGCGTTAAACTGTGATTTTCTGCCTGCTGGAGAGTGCTCTTTGAAGTTAGTGTGGATGAATTCCTTCTGTAATTGTATTCACACAGGCGCACACACTTGCATTATGAATTTTTCATCTGCTTCTACAGCACTGAGCGTTAGGCACAGCCAGTGACAGAATGACCAATTCCACAGCATAAGGTCTGACTAGCGCAGAACTTCTTGAGCAGCATGCACTAATTTATAGTCATGTCCAAACACCGTCTTTCCTAATACTCTTTGCCATAACCATTCACAATGTTTCAAATGGCTGCAGTGGAGCCTACAGTTACATTGCAACTATCCCTACTGCAAAATGATTCTTATATCCCATGGAGAATGGATGGATATTGCAAAATTGAGCTGCAATCACACAAGTTTCATCTCCAGCACAAAAACCTCTCACTGCATAAGTTAAAGATAACATATTTGGTATGTATAATGATAAAAAAAAGCACAGTGGGTATTAAGTGCCTTTGCAAAGATGAGGTATTTGGCCGCATGTCACTCTGCCATGCCAGCTGGGCTGACTGCAAAGGTTACAGCCCCTGGCCTGCCCCACTGCCTGTCATCTCCTCTTCACTGGAGATTAACACCTGCCCTGGACTGCTGGCACAGCTGCTCCCAAGAGTACTCCAGCACCTTTTCAGCAGAAATAGTGCAGTACTGGAAGCTAGCCTGGACAATTGAGACTTAACACAGCATGGATCTCAGAAATGGCTGTGCCAGACACCTACAGCAGTACTGTGAAGGTAGGAGCAGCCTGTAAGCAGCTGTGTCAGTGGACACAAGGCCAACATAGTTCCAGATGTCAGCATACACTGGGCCAACATAGTTTGCAGTGTAAAAATGTGGCACCATTTGCAGTAATCACGCATGGGCAAGAGCTACAACGGCTCATCCATCCTTCAAAGAGGCATGGTCACCCATAAAGCAGTCCAGTCCCAGACTTGCATGCACAGGCTACTCCCGGCTCTCCTGGGCACACCCCCGCCCAGGGATTACGGGCCGGCCGGCTTTTCCACTTCCCCCAAGTGGATTGCAGTCCGTGAGGCTTATACTATCAGAGGCTCTAAGCCAGTTATCGCCACGATACATACCAACACGGGGCACCAGATGTCAGAGTCCAAAAAGTCCAGCATAGAGCAGGGTGGCAGACGTCAGCAAGCAGAGGCAGGTGGCACGCACAGGCAGGCATGAGCCGGCATCCACAGGCACCAGCTCGGCATCCACAGGCAGTGGCAAGCATGAGGCTCAGTATTCCCCTTATGATCCTGCAGCACAGCCTTTTATACCTATCTCTTGGGCCACTCACATGCTTCTTGTTACCAAAATCAGTACACCTGCATTCAATGATGGCCTTCCCTCTTCCCAGGGATACAGCTGTAAGCTATCAAGGCCAAGGCTGCCTGCAGCCCACTCTTATATCCCTACACAGCTGGATGGGGACTTCTCCATCTTGGGAAGCAGGAGAAGCAATGTGATCATAAACAGGACACAAAACCCTATTTTCTTTGTCTGACATCACAAAATGTCACGGGATTGCACCCATAGACACTGCACCCCACAGACCTACAGACAAGCACCAAACCTGCTCTGAGCCAGTATCTTTTGAAAGTCCCTAAGAGACTGGAACACTGAACACTGCAGGTCTGGAAGATTTCTTTCATTTATGTATCATTTTTAAAGAAACAACCTCTTAATATGTATGAAAGCTGGAATGAGTGTTCCCAATATGTCCTACAATTAATCTCCCTGGAAACATCAAAAATCTATCTCCCTCCCTTTAGATGATCCCACCTTCCCCAAGATTTCTTTAGATTCATCTTTAGATGATCCCCACCAGGATTTCTTCAGAGGCTGGGTTTAGGACAAAGCTAACCTAACTCTGTACCTCCAATCCTCTACTCCAGTTTTTTAGTGTTTCTATTTCTCCTTCCCCATGAATATTCATGAACTAGCTTTTATAACTATTCCTGTCATCCAGAAGAAATTTAAGTGGAAGCACACGTGACTTTTGCCATTTTCTTTTCTGTCCCAAGGATTGAAATAGCCACAGGGAAACTGTCCCCTATGTTATCAGAATCACTTGTCTGCAGTTTGGCAAAGTTCATGAATTGGCAAGTCCTGGAGTTGTCTAATGGCAAAATCTGGAAAACAGCTTTTAGCTCAGCACATTTGGGAGAGAGGTCCTCCTGAAACCAAAAGAACTACAGATGTTTTTAGCTAAACTTAAATTCTACTGGAACTGGTAATGCATGTGTCTTACTCCCTCAGCTATAAAGTACAGCCTCACTTTTTTCTGAAATGTTGACCTTGTAACTTCTTCGAAAATATCCTCAAATAATAAGATCTAAAAGCCATCAGAGTAACTCATTAATTATATAACCATGTGAAAAGAATAGAGCCTCCCTTTTTGCTCAGCAACAATAAAGATACTCAGAGATAACACAAGCACATTGGTGGTGCTGTGATCTATATAGGACTCCAAATATGCCTGTAACTAAAACCTCTTTAAAGTACAGCCTGGGTTAAATAAACAAAGACTGATCATTGTTAGCAGCAGTGCTCAGCTGAGTTCAGTCACTGCATATCCAAAGGTCTTGCTGGATGAATATTCAAACAATGCATTCAGCCTTATGACCCTGGACTCTGCTAAAGAAAATTCCGGGAGACCATCGAGGTCTGATTCTCCACAATCTCCCTGGGAGGAGAATGTAGAGATTAATGACCTGAAAGTGTAATGTAACAATCTGGAGGAAAATATAAACCATACTGAATTAGAGTTGTGAAAAAGGTAAATAACTGCAAATAGCCATAAAGGCACTTTGACAGATATGAAAACCACAGTAGGGGCAGGGGAGGAAAGGAAGGGAAGAATAAAACTGCAGTATCAAATGACAGCACATAATATGCCAAAGAAAAACTTTGTAGAAAATGGACATAAAACTCTGTGCACACTCTGTGAAATTTTGCTGCTGTAGTCAAACTGGGGACCAAACTACATGAGAAAATAAGCCAAGAGTTGACAGCACTCCCTACTCAGAAGAGCTGTGATGCTTAACATGTTGTTCAAGTATACCCATTATCTAGAAGACATACTAAAAGGAATACTCTTTGCGTAGTAGAAAAAAGCACAGATTTTGCAAAGATCTCACTTTGAACAAAAAAAAAAGTCTTTTATTTTTCAGTATCAGTTCTTACCTTGGACCTAGACAGTCCAAAAGCAACAAGGAAAATTCTTCCTCCACTTCCAGTTGTTGCGTACACAAACAACTGCAACCCTGTGCCAGGTGAGCACAAGGAGGATGCGTTCATTGACCTGCATCCCACTGGGCATGTAATCCGTGCTCTCATGGGATAGCTACACAAAGGTTGTATGTACACTGCCTGCTTGGCCAGCTCCAGGCTGGGGCTCACACTCTGCTGTGCAGAGCACTAAGTCATGAACCCAAAACAGCTCCTCTTCTCTCACTGCAGTCCTTGTTAGCCATGGGGCCAGTTTTGAAAGTGCACTAAGGGCAGACCAGCGGGCCACAGCCACAGAAGCAACACTTCTTGCTTCCCAGCACACAGATACACTGTTCCTTTGCTCTATTTGTCACAGTGCAGTGCCAGCCATCTCAGAACGACACAGACAACTCTGAGCATACGGGACACTCACACTGATACAGCTGGTCACTGGGAGGCAGCAGATCATGATTTTCCTTCCCACCCATCCCTGCCGCTTCTGTGCTCACATCACTGCTGACGCGAGCATGAGCACGGAAGAGGTTCATTTTCTCCAAGACCACATCTTGGAAATACAGAATCATGGACTGGTTTGGGTTGGAAGGACCTTAAAGACCATGTACTTCCAGCCTGCTACCATGGGCAGGGACACCTTTCACTAGACCAAGCCGCTCAAAGTCCCATTCAACCTGGCCTTCAACACTTCCAGGAAAAGGGCATCCACAGCTTCGCTGGGCAACTTGTTCTAGTGCCTCATCACTCTCACAGTGAAAAATTCCTTCCTAACATCTAACCCAAACCTATCCTCTTTTGGTTTAAAGACATTCACCCCTGCCCTATCACCTTCAGGTACTGGAAGGTGTTATAAGGTCTCCCTGGAGCCTACTTTTCCCAGCCTGTTCTCACAGGAGAGGTGCTCCAGTCTTCTGATCATCTTCACGGCCCTCCTCTGGACCCACTTGAACAGATCCACATCCTTCTTATTTTTGGGGCCCAAGAGCTGGATGCAGCACTCCAGGTGGGGTCTCACAAGAGCAGAGTAAAAGGGGACAGGCATCTCCCTTGACCTGCCTAGGGTGCTCCTACCCATGTTCTGGAAGAACCACTTTGAAATAACAGCAAACAAAACAAGTACAGGAAGGGACAAGAAAATAAGGAAAATATACAAAAGATGCCTGATTTCCTTGCATCTTCTGTATTCTATCTTTATAGTAGAAGGACATCAGCAAAATAACATCCATACTTACTCTTTCTGAAATATACTATTGATAGATGAAGATGAGAAATAATGAGGGCCAGGTATGATTTGCATCCAAGGATTTTGTACACTAGAAGTATCAATGACTGACAAAATACGTAACTATTTCTATAGCAATCTCTCCCTTTAAAACAGCACACAAGTCATTATAACTCAGCTACAGTGTATGACATCCTTAAAACTCAGAAAATATCTCAAAAAAAATAAACTTCCAGATGTCAAAATTTCATTTACTGTAAACTTAAGTTTTCTTATTGTATTAAAGAATTTATATTGAATTCAAAGAGTAAATAGCTGCTGATGAAGTTTACAAGAAAGTAAACACTCAACAGAAGAACAAACTTCTAATCACAAACTATTTTGTTGATAACAAAGAGTGTTTTCTTTAGTTCAGCCCAGTTCAAGAACAGGTTTGTTTAAAGTTTGAAGAACTGATTGGAAGTAAGGACTTTTCCCCTTCCAAATCTATACATACTTGGCAGAAGAGGCTGAAATAGCTCCAAGAAAGAAATGGAGACCAAAACCAGTCCTTTCACACACCTACATATTCCTACCTACAGATACTGTCCAAGATTTCTATTAACCTGCCCTTAGCTGCAGAGGCAAAGCACAGTTTGCTTTTTTAAAGATCCTGAGTACCTGATATAGGCTGAGCACACACTGGTGCATTTGGCAGTCTAATTTCATACAAAAACAATTGCATCCACATGCTCCAAGGCTGCTCCAGGATGTGAACCCAATCAAACTCAATGAGCGCAGATAATCAACAGAGTGGCTTCAAAATACACACACCTGATCCAAATTAAAATAATTTTAATGCACATTCAGTGCTGTTTAACTGATTTTCTGATACTTCCCTTAGTTTCAACAACATAATGTGGTTTTACACACTTCCCAGTTATTCTCTTATATGTACTCAGTATTATTTAACCAATTTTATAACACTGATTTTCTGCCTCATGAACTGAATTCCAACACATCACCACAAATAAAACATGGCCACATGCTACATGTATTATTCACCATTTAAACAGTGTGTATGCTGTTTGTCAGTCTGAATAGCAAAAGAAGTACTAAATTAAGGAAAAGATTATATTGCCATTGACACTCAACACATGAAACAGCTATCAATCAATACAAATCATCTTGCAAGAAAAATAACTCTGACATATAATCCAAAAAGTTTTAAGTCAAGTCCCTCGCTTACTAAATTAAGCACACATTTAAAATCAGTGATGAAAATCAAACGGCAAACCCAAATATATTTAAACGGGTACTAATAAAAACATAACTGAAGACCCAGTCAAGAGACAAAGGGTTATAACTCAGATATAGACAGCATATGACATCCTTAGCACTTGTGAAGTTCTCATAAAAGATTAAATAACAAACTTTTAGAACGCCAAAAGTATCTGAGGACAAAAGACAACTGAATAATTCTTGGTTATCCAGTCTACTGTACTTTAAATGAAATTACAGATGTGATTCACACATTTGTCTGTATTTTCCAGAAAAATTTTACAGGTTTAGTGATAGTCCCAGTGACCTCTTTCCTTCTCTTTTCCTTGGTTAAAGGAAGTTTTGTTTCTCTAGATATCCACAGCTCATGTCTGCAGCTACATTTCTTTTAGCAATGGGCAAAGTTTTGATGTTTACGTACTCAAAACAGACAAGAAAGCTTTGCCAAAGCTTTTTGATGCAAGCCCCCAAATCACTTCAAATTAGCTACATTTTCTCTGGGAGTCTGTTCCTTATTCCTGAAGGCTGTTTGGCAACCCACAAGTACATTATCCTAAAGAAATGAACCCCATTTTAAAGTGTTAAAGGTGAATGCATTTTCACAAAAATAGCCAAACTACAATCCAACTGAGCTCTGAAAGCCAACGGGGGACCTCAGGGAAACTGCAGACAGGGAATAGGAGAGGACACCTTGCCTACCCCTGTCATTGGCCAGGGAAGCATCAAGCATTCTGGATCATCTTAATGGAGCAGACCCCAATAAAGCAGAACAGAGTGGAAGTAAGATAATGAAGACACTGTATCAAGACTGAAAATATTTCAGATTAAAACTAAAAGAGCCCTGGCCTTCTGAAGGCCCATGTTTACACAGATTGTGCTGAAGTGGGTGGAATTTTAATCATTTCATTGGCAGCTCACCATTAACAAAGCCAAATAAAACAACACTACAAAAAAATCAACTGCAATAACTCCAGATCTCCACACATATATAGAACTGTAACAAAGTAACTGTTATTTTTTTGAATATTCCCAGAATTCTGATCTGGATAGACTGACTTGGAAAAACAAAAAAAGAAAAAAGGCATCCTTCTCTTTCAGGCTTAGCATTTTGGCAGTTGGTAAGTGCAATCCCATATGACAGGCCACCTCACAAGAACACAAAGTGTTCAACCCTAGAAACTCTTGATGATAAAATTGCTCGTGTAACTTTGACTCTAAACTCAAGTGGGAAGCAGTCATTAAGTAAGTACACAATCACCGGAATTTCTCTAGCATGATGCTGTACACATTTTTTTCTATAACTCTAAACATAATAGCATTGTTGTTGAAAAAGCAGTGGACATGTCACATGCAAAATCAAAAAGCACTTGTGAAAGTCACATAATAGAAGTCACCAGTTATACAGTGCTTTCTGCCTAATACACAGAAAAACCCTAAGAATGTAAAGAGACAGCCAAACCAAATCTTCAGCTGAAGTAGCTACATGGAGTATTTCAGTGACAGACTCGGGAGTTCCTCTGTGCCCTTCAGTCCTGCTGGCTCTTCTCCCTACCCAGGGGCAGAACCTCGGTTCACACTAGACCTTCTCATCCCACTCCCTTGCCTCTTCACTTCTACATGAAGGAAAAAGAGTTACACACAAGGGAAGCAAGATTGAACCTGTTCAGGTGGCTCTGATGCCAGCAGGTGGGGGTCAGCTCCCCAGCACATCCCTGTCCTAACGTGGCACTTACATGGAGACGTGATACTCTGTCTCAGTTTGATGGTCAGTACCTGATGAGCCAAAGCTCCTCCTCCTGTGCTAGAATGGCACTGAACAGGAAGATCTGAAGCTCATTTACTAAACACAAGCCTAAACAGGACTCTGGAAGAAAATATTATGCTCTAGAGCTTCCTCAGATGTGAGGCCAATAATGAATCTTTATGTTTGTCCAGTTTTCACACATAAAATTCAGCCTGCCAGAGCCAAATGTGGGAAACACTCTGTTCTTCATTTGAACACACACAAATTATTCACACACAAAACTATACAGGAACATACATATGTACAAAAAATATATTTGTAATGATATATGAGTATTTTTCTTTCAAATCTAATCTTTTCAGCTGTGTATTTGTTTCTGGTCTCAGCATGTATAGGTGAAATCATATTTATATGGAAACATCAAAATGAGTGATGTCCTTCAATTCAAGGAATTCAGAATATAATATTGCTTGTATATATAGAGACAAAATAATTCATATCTTGTTGAATGCTATTTCTAACAGTAATGACATGTCAACTGTCTGCCTCCAAAGTGTGGTAAGACATCTAAGAAAAGCTATGTAATACCCCATACAAAAATGATCAGAAGTATTTTGTCATAAATACTATCTTATAAATGCAATCATGTATTAATTGACCAGTTGCAAACAGCATGACAGATAACTGAATAATCAATCATACACTGGAGCAAGTCATAGGAGCAACACACTTTCTAGATGAATGTTGCTAAGTCCTCTTGCAGTATCAAGGAGTGTCTCTATGAAGGTCTGTCTAAGCCATGAAGTATTGAGTTATCTACAGAAAAAAGAACAGTGAAGTGAAAGAAGTCTCAAAATTAAATAAGCCTGTGGATGTATGAAGTCTGTAAGGAGATAGAGCGCATCTTATATAAAAGATTATCAAGAGACTCATGCAGGGACATACTGGAGTCAGCCACAGCATTGCTCATGGAAGTGAAACACAGCAGTGATTGATGGAACAGCTTAAACAAATATGCACACAAACCAAAACTTCCAAAATGTTTTCTAAAGAAATATGGTAAATGTGAAACAGTGTCAAGTAAAAGCAAATCAGGTCCTTATCTCACCGCTGCAGTTGACATTGTATTACAGCTTCCCAGCAGGTGTTCGGGTTAGATTAGGCAGGGTAAGATCTAATAAATACAGTCCTCCCTACTACGGGAAGGCAAATTAACTGTGAAAACAAACCCAATCACAGACAGAAAGAAATACTGTCAAGTGAACACTGCAACAGAGTCCTGACTGACATCACCACACCACAGCTTTTTTATTGAATATTGCTTTTCATTTTATTAAAATAAACACATGTGTTAAAAATGGACCATGTGTTGTGATTCCCTGACAAAAAATTATATTGTTTCAATCCCAAAATAGGAACCAGGATACCCTCTATTTTTCCAGTATAAAAGAACACATTTCCTTCATGAGCATTACATGATCACCCATAATTTTAAAGCTGAGTTATTTGTGATCTTTTCCTGTTAGGAAGGGCAGAGTGTTTACACATCTGTTGAAACACAGTATCATTTGCAAAGCAATAGTTAACTGATTCCACAAGGTGTTAATACACGTGTTAAATAAGACCACCACTAATAGAAAAACCGTGGCAATTAATATCAGCATGCTGCTTGATAAAGCTTCATGTTTGTTGGCCATAGCAATCTTCCTTTTTCTTTTTTTGAAAAGCAGAACTTGCTACAAAAATCTCTGATATTCTGACTAGAAATATTTTTCCCATGGACTAGTGCCTTTTTTTGCAAAACAATCAAAGCGTGGCTATTTGAAGTCAGACGCATTCCAGCAGGATAAATGTACCATAAATACTAATAACTCTTCAGGTGAGCAACTCTCTCCTACTATGTCTATGAGCAGAACTGGAGCCCAGGATCAGAAATCAAACAAAGGCTGATATACGAGCCTTTAAGGAGAGCCAACTGTACTCCTTTAAAATTGAAGTTTTTATTTTTTCAAATAGTTTAAAGAGATTAATCAATTAAGATGAAATACGTACTTCAGCTAATTCTAAGATTCAACTTGGTTACTTTCATTTAAGACGAAAATATTCAAAAAGAAAAGTATGCATGTTAAATATTCACTCAAGATTATAATTTTTCTAGTCCTGTTAATGGGATTGCACGTGTTTAGGAGAAGGTATCCTGCAGGGCAGGGGGACACACACCCAAGGACAGGAATGTTCAGCTGTGCCACCAGTGCCACAGACCAACCCTGCAGTGGCTAAGCCTGGGCGTGCAGAGCTGCCCCACGAGTCACAACTGCTGCACAGGGAAGGCTTCTGTGTATTTGCCTCCAACACAACATATTTAGAGCTGGCAGAACAGGCTTCACTGCATCTGCCACTGGATCCTTTCTGCTGTCCTTTTAGGAGATGTTTATTCAGAAAAAGGTAAATCATTAGATTCCTCTTGGTAATGGCTAACTACCGGGGCAAGGACTTCTGTGAAAGCCTTCAGTGCCCTAACAAGGATGAAATATTGGAAACAGGAGTTGCCTGTTCCACTTTCAACTTCTCACACAAAGATCTAATCAAGGCACTGAAATCCCTGTCTTCAAGGACAAAAGGTAACAATTAGTTCTTCTTTTTCTCAAGGGACGAGGTCACCAATAATTCAAGTCACATTCCTGAACCTGCATTTCCAAGTAAGATATTTGGCCTCTTAAACGGAGAAGGGTCTTCAGATTGTGGTGGTTTTGTTGCATCTTTTTCTCCTTTTTTTCCCCCAGTACTACAAAGTGGCCATTGCAAAACCAATTTTTACTGAAGTAAGTTTCCTTCTTATCAAAGCAAGTTCTCACAGAAGTAGTCCCTGGTTAGGGGAGGATTACATTTCTGAAGGGCAGCTGGATTGGGACCAGGAACTGTAGCATGCAACCTTGGCTATAATACCACCCAACTTCCTTTGGAGATGCTATTACAAGGTGGAAGCTTGACTGTCTGTCCCCAAAAAGGTACTAAAGGCAGAACACAAAGATACCCACCCAAATGAAGACAGTGAGAAGCTTTGGTGTGCACCTCTCCCTGTCAGGGGGCTGAAAAAGACAAATGCTGTGCCTGGCTCCATGCCCTGCTGTGGTCCAGCACTGGGTGTGGGCAGGAATGGGGCTCCAGGGAATGAAGCACTCCAGACTACTGTGTATGGTTGAAGGCTGGTTTACTCTCTCGTAGAGAAATAATGAAGAAGGTATTTAGAGAAGAGGCTTACTATTACTGCTGCTGACAGACTAACAGTTCAGAAGTAGTTAAGTGGTCATAACAAACAGGTAAGAAACCCTGAAGTTCATGAATAGCAGCACTGGAGGGGGCTCAGCACAACTGTTACACATAAACAACCAACAGCCACTTTCTTCTACATCATCTGCACCTTCATTAAAGCACAGGCTTGCAAACTCAGTGTTTTCATACCGAATTACAGAGCTAAGTTTCAAGGCAAACATATGTAAACACCCATTAGGTAAGTGTTAATAATTCACAGCAAGATGCCAGCTCTCCAGTAAGACATTTAATCTGCACAGAAAACATTGCAAAAGGTCCCTGGAACAAACTGGATAACTTTCAAACAAAAGGAATTGATTTGTGTATTAGTATTGTTCATCAAACCTTTCGTTTGCTGCTCTTAAATTTTTTTTTAAATAGAAGTGTTTCTGCCTAAGGTTTAAATTTGTGTACTTAAAATCACACATATAACCTCTTTCTTTTCTAATGATGATTCCTCTGCCTTTTCCAGACAAAAGGGCAGATTCAAGCTGTATCAGGTGTCAAGCAGACAGCAGGATTCAGTCGCCCACCACAGGGGGTGGTACCCTGTGGTGGTAGCCAACAGCCACCACAGCACTTGGGTAGCTGGTTCATAAGGAGCACCATCCCACACACTCAGCAGAGCAGTGGGGTAACAACAACACTGCTCAGGGGGATCAGAAAAGATTGTAAGACATACCTTGGAAGAGGAGTAAAACTGCCCCAGGGAAGGAGCAGTCAGAGAGCCAGCCAGGTTGGGACAGGAGACAAGTGGGGTGGTGAGGTATCCCTACATGGGCAGGAGCTGAACTTGGGTTTATAGCTCATCTCTGGGTAATCTCACACATAAAGGTGTCAAACTCCTCTCACAGTACAAGCACAATCCAACACCACCCAAGTAAGGCATAATATGTGCTAATCAAAACAGACTTAGTTCTGTAGAAATAAAAGTAGACTGATCCTTAAATACATTTACTTTTAATTTATTATTATTATTATTGTGATTTACCAGATTAGCAGGCTTTATTATATTTCTTAGCTTAGTCACTGTGGGACTACGGCTACACTACTTTGGGACCTCAACAGACCTTGTGGCACAGCCATACACTGCTTCAGCTTCTCAGCTTAGACCAGAGATCTTTACACCATGCCACACTGTGCATCTACACACAGTCTCCAGAATACCAGGAAAATCTGATGCCTGTGGAGAGGGAGGCAGGAAGGTAACAAAGATCCATATATGCAGTATTCCTCCTATCACTGACCCCTGTCTAGGAGCTAAAGAAAGTTATATTTATACACAAATTATCAATGCACAGCCTTTTCAATACAAAACGCAGGTAGAAATCCTAAGCAGACTGCTTTCTTCTCAGTGGCTCTGGTATTCTCTTTCCCCACCTTTCCAATAAAATGCTGCTCTGTTTCTACTCATCCACAATGCTCTGCAAAGACATCTTGGCTTTGATATGCCACCTTTTTCTGTGCAGCATTTCATTGTACCTCAGTCTGTTATCACATCAAATATTCCACATTTTCCTCCCTAACTACTCTCATCCTCTCCATCATCTTCATCTACTGCCTATGTTCATTCCATCATGTCAGGTCTCTGTCACCCAGTTTTGTGCACTAGGAACTTATCCTCTCCCCTCATTTTTGAAGAAATTACCACTAAATAT
>VWZT01009317.1:8213-20589 GCA_013397055.1 Pachycephala philippinensis
GTGGCCCTCCCAGCCCCTCCAAAAGCTGTTCCTTGGCACCCAAGGTCCCCAGGGGCTCCTCAGCCACCCTCCAAAGGCTGGTCCTTGGCAAACCAAGGTCCCAGGGAGCTGGTGGAGTTCTCAGCCTTCAAATCCCAGCTCTCCCCAAAAACTCCCGCTGGGCAAAGAAGGCAACAGGAGTTAAATCAAACACTGAAGTGGGTTCAGTCCAGACCAGCCACAAAAACTGAGCCCAAAGCCTCCTAATTCCATTGTGAGGTTGTACCAAGCAAACTCCTGAGGATGTTTCCCAACTCCCTCCAGGGCTCACAGCTCCTTATTCCAAGCTCTGTCACACCCAGAACAATCCCTGAACCAGTGGAGGTGGGAGTCACAAGCACGAGGCAAAGGGCACAAGCAGAAATCTGAGAAATTCTACTTAAAACAAAAATTTAAAGGTTTTTTTTGCTGTTTGGTTGATCAAACGCTGGCACCTGGACAGTCCCTACCCTTTGAGATATCCCAAACTCAGCTGGAGTCAGCTCTGAGCAGGAGGGTTGGAAGGCATGATTTCCAAAGATCCCTTCCAACCTCAATTCTTCTAAGATAGTCCAAGATTTTCTGGCTGGCAAACAGAAGGAGGAACTTCTACTCCAGTGCATCAGCAGAAACAATCCTCCCCACTGGTGTCAGCAGTGATTTCAGCAAACAGGGCACTGACTGTGAACCAAACCAAACCAAATTCCAGCTGACTGCCTGCACAAAACAATGATTTTCCCCTTTCCCATCCCTCAGCACATCCTGGGGTGAGTTCTCCTTTCTTTCAAGGTTTAGCTTTGACAGGGAATCATTGACTCAACAGGAAAGGAGCTTCCACTACACAAACCAAGAAACATCTCATCATCAAACAGGAGGAAATTCCTGCAGGATCACAAACCCCAGCCCGGAGCAGACCCAGAGCAGGGAGGGACAGATTCCTGGCTGGAGAACACCAGGATGTACCTGTTTGACATTGTAGCCAGTCTTTGCACTGGTCTCGATGAACATCACATTCAGCTCTTTGGCTCTCTGTTCCCCTTCCTCTGTGGTGATTTGCCTGGAAAAGGGAGACACAAGGAACAGGAGGAAGAGTTAGAGATGGCTCTGAGTGAGCTGCTGCTCCCCCTCCAAGAGGGTACAGCCCACCTCAGGACCCTAAAGGCTTCACAACCCTCCAGGCTGGAGTGAAACCTCCTCAGGGAAGCTCCCCAGGGAACACCTGGAGCTGTGGCAGATGAGCAGCACAGGATGAAGCTCGTGCAGAACATCTGAGCCCCATCCACAGCATTCCAGGGAAGGAAAAATCCCCACATTGAGAGACAGAGTTTCCCAAACCCAACAGAGGGAGTGTTGTCAGGTGACACAAAAGACTCCAAAAAGGCTTCAGAAAAGACTCCAAAAGGCTTCCAGAAAGGTCCCAGCAGCAGGGACAGTGCAGCAGCTTGGGAACAAACACCTGGAATTGCCCCTCTGAGCACCACCCTGTGCCCCACTAAATCCTGCATTAGCACTGCTCTCAACACACAGCACATTCAGCTCCCAGGCTTTTCCCTCACCCTCCTCTCTACAGAAACCTGGCTCCAGCAATGGGAACAAATCACAGAGCAGAAAAAACCAAACCAAAGCAAAAGAGTCCAAAAATGAGAAAAAGAAAACTGCAGGGAGAAAAAAAAAACACCAACAAAAAAACCAGAAAAAAAACCAGCCACCAACTGAAGCAACATTGAGTGAAATGAAAAACTTAACAGGCTGCACTGAACAGGAACAGGGCTATTTTTAGTGCAGCTTTTTGGCCTCAGAACTTGCCTCATCCCTGGTTTTTATCAGAGGATGAATGGCTCCCCTGTATTCTGCCTCAAAAAATGTCACCTTTGTGACACCAGAGGTGGCTTTGTCCAGCCTTACAGGCCCAGAATCTCAGCCTCACACAAACCCAACTTCCTTTGAAAAGAAAGGCAAGGCAGCTCCTGTAACTGACACCTGGATATTCCCTTCCCTATCATTCCAAATCCCAGCCCAGCCCAGGACTACTGTCACACTCAGCTCCCAAAATATGAATTTCCAGTGCTGACCTTCAGCTGTAGCTGCTCCAAACAATTTTCTGGTATTTTTAATTGTTCCAGCAGTGCTGGGCCAGCTGTTGTGCACCACCAGGAAATACTCCAAGGCTGAAACGATCCCATTGGGCTTTCCAGTTCCACATGAAACTGGATTTTGACAGGAATTAGCAATGCCAGGTTATTCAGTCAGGGAGCTGCAGCTATTCCCAGCTCTGAGGAGGGCATGGGAGAGGCTCAGTGGTCAAAATCCAGAGCTGGCTCAGGGAGAACATCTTGGATTTTGCTTTTGTGAATGATTTCACAGACCATGAGTTTGTCACACATGAAACTCTTAAGCAAAATGAGCTGGATTTATTTTATTGTATTCCTGAAGCTCTGAGCACCAAGTTTTAGGAATATTACCAAAGTGCAAGGCACAGGACACCTCGAAATGCTTCCCAGTGAAGTGGGAAAAGCCAAGGGGAATTATCCCTGCTTTTCCTGCTGGGCATGAAAATCAAAAACCTGCAGGGCAAACAGCCAGGGATGTAGGGGATGTTGGGACACAAAACCACTGGAATCACAGGAGAAAATCCACATCACAACACGTCCTGAAGAAATGTTCAACTGCAGGAGTGAGTAGAGCTGGGGTTAGAATTTAAAATGTGAGAATGCCCCGCAATGGAACACTCAGATCACTCTGCCCATCATCCCAAGAAACAGAGTGAACAATCATATTCCAATAAAAGCGCAAGATTTTGCTGAGAAAACATTAATTTCATCTATAAATTGTTTTCCTGTGATCAGTAAAGTCTTGGGAACAGCCAAAGGGCATGGATTTGATATTTTAAGACTTTATTTCGCTGTGAGATCCAGGTGTTTCCCAGTTCTACCTTCCTGAGGTGATTTTCTTTGCATCAGATCAAAATCCCCGGTGGTTTCAACCCCTCACACATCCCCTGACACCCAAATCCCACATTTCTGGGGTGTGTGAGGGCGTTTCAGCTGGAAAGGTTGGAATTGCCTGGTTTACTCCATCTTCCCTCTGCCAACTGCTTCTGGCACCATCCACTAAAATAAAAACCTTCCCTTATCTCCACTGCTCCCGATACCTTCCTAAGGAACAGAAATCCCTGAAAATACTCAGCAAAATTATTGTTAAATCAACAGTCAAGAGAAGGATTTGAAATAGGAACACAAAGTAAAGCCTGTGCTCCTCTAAGAACCATGACATTGATTATTTTGGTTGAAGTGCTGGAGAATTCAGAGTTTTAAAGCAAAACGCTTTATGGCAGCTCCCAAAACATTAAGTCTGTGTCGTTTTAGGAGTCTAATTAAATTTTTGGGTCTCTCGGGGAAGTTTGGGTTTTGCTGATCTGGCTTCCTCACACACATCCACAAGCTCAGTGTGTGCTATGTGTGACACGAAATCTATACTCAGAGAAATTCATACTTTTAGATCAATCCTACAGAAGTTTGTGCTGCATCTTAACGAGGAGAAACTGTCATGAACTTCCAGCTGCACATGCAGAGAGAGTGAGGGAAATTAGTGAAAATCAGCTGATTTCCTTGCTTTTGCAGGCAGCTTTTAGCCTTTCCCTCAGTGTGAAAGGCAAAATCAGACGAAATACCCCACTGAGAAAATGGTGTAGAGCCACTTAAGTAATTTTTTTAGGTGGGTTTAGGTGAGTTTTAAACTATTTGTAGGAGAGAAAAGGGAGTAAGTCTTGCTGAAACCAGAAATGTGAATTTCCTGACAAGCAAATGATGCCGTGTTTAAAACCAAGCCTTGTTTTAAGCCCAGCCTGGCTCTGGGCAGGGCAGCAGAGCCCAGTTTGCCCCGTTACCTCTTGTCTGCCAGGTCGGTTTTGTTCCCCACCAACATGATGATGACATCGCTGCCTCGCTCTGTCCTCACGTCATCGATCCACTTGGAGGTCTGCTGGAAAGAATTCAAGTCTGCAGGGAAGAACAAAATAACAAAGCTGAGGATAAAACTCCTTCTTGAGAGGGAAAATGCTTCACCTGTACTCAGGTGCTTCTCCAAACTTCCCCACCCCACACAAACCACTTCCCGCCCAGACATGGAAAAACGAGGAAGGGGGAAATATTTCTGATTTTAATGATGTTTTTGCAGAACTTGTGGTTATAACTTCTCAGTTCTGCTCCTGTGGGGTGTTTCCAACAAGGACACAGCAGAAGGCCCCACTCACTTGTGATGTCATAGACCACGACGGCAATGGTGGAGTCGCGGATGTAGCTGGGGATGAGGCTGCGGAACCGCTCCTGCCCCGCCGTGTCCCAGAGCTGCAGCCGGACCTGCTGGGGCCAGCCCGGCCCACCAGGGAGAGGAGAGAGAGCAGGAAAACCCTTTAGGGAAAAGGCCACTTCCACACCCCACTGCAGCAGCTGAGGTGAGCTCGTCATCTCGCCCCAAATCCAACCACCGCAGAGCTGTTTCCTGGTTCTGTTTGTAAAGTGCTTTAATTCCCTCCTTTGCTTGCCCTGAGATCCTGCTATTCCCAAACATCTCTAGGATTTGGCTGCCACCTCATTGCTGGGAGTAGCCAACCCTCCCAGGATTATGGATGGGATCTCCACAGGAGCATCTCTGATCAACGCTTTTGGGGCAATTCCCACAGGACAGACAGCAGGCAGGAAAACAGCATCCATCCTCCAGCATGGAGCATCCAGGTGATGGCAACGGGGATTTCCACATGAGATTAAAGCAATGGTAACTTAAATTCCAGCAGAAATGAAAGCAAATGTTACACACTGCAGGGTTCAGGTGGTGCAAAGGGCATTGGGTTCTCCCTTCCAGAGCAGCGCAGGAGTCACCAAAATGCTGGGCCAGGTAGAGTTTGACCCCAAACACAAACTGTTGTTATTATTATATATTATTATATATTATATATTATTATATATGACAGCTCCGAGGTCTGGGACCTGCCTGGCTGAACCAGCACTGCTCAAAAACTCCCCAAACTCCCCAAACAAAAAGCTTTCCCCACTGGGAGTGCCTCCTTTTCCTTCACCCCCCAGTGCCAGAAAACAGGATTGCTCCTCATTCCCAACAGTTTTATGGAGGCAGCCACCGGTTCCCAGTTTCCAGCCAGGAATAATCCCAGCAGGGAGGCAGAGCACTGGGTAATGAGGCAGCTCATCAAGGAAAAAGCAGCTTCCCCAGGACCAATAACTGCTTGTTTAGAAGAGGAAGAGAAGCTGATAAAGCACAGGGCTGCAGCCAGATTCAAAACAACATCTTATCTCCATCAGGGAATGTCGAGCTGATGCCCTGGGGCTTAAGGAGGATTAGGGCTTAGAGTTAAAGCAATTAGCTCTTGCTTCATTTTGAAGGCAGACTTGATTACAGGAGCAGAAGTCAGGGCTCTTCTCTATCCCAGGAAACTCAAGGTGACAAACTGGGAGCACCTGGAAGATCAGATTGATCCCGACAGCTCCTGGACTTCCCAAGCTTCCACACCCTCCCTGCACAGTGCTGTTACACTGGAATATTCACCATGAACATTCACCCAGCTGGTGACTGAACCACCCCAAACCTTCAGACTCACAGGCAGAAGGCAACTGGAGGAAGCACCACAGAGCTGGCCCAGGTAATTTGTTTAATTTGTTTAATGAATTTGTAATTTGTGCAGGGTGATGCTCCTTGAGGGAAGGTCTCCAGTGAGCAGGTACCACATGGACACCTCTGAGGTGACCCAGGTTTGCTGCACTTCTACAAAGTCCAGGTTTGTGTGCACCCATTTGAGAAGGGGAAATCTAAACAACCACTGTGGGACACCAGGAATGAACCCAGCCTCCCTTGGGAACAACCTTCAGGAGGGGCCTGAGCTGAGTAAGGACTCTCCCCATGGATCTCTCCACCCGCATTTTGGGATGTCCAGCATATCAACAATAACGAAACAATTTCATTTTGCCCCCAGAAATACCTGAGCAACACAAGAAAACTTTAAACCTCTCGGTCACTAAGAGCAGTGAAAAACTGAAATTATCTGCAAAGATCAGCCTGTTACTGAGGAATGATGAGATCAGCTGTCCCTTAATTACTTCTGACATGGCTGGGAGCTGTTAAGAACAGCCTGGATTGGCAAAATGCTTCCAGCTGCCTGGATAAACAGCATCCTGTACCTGTACAGTGGGAAAAATGATGCCAAGCTGTGCATCCTCAGCCAGGAGAGTCCCCAGCACAGCCCAGCACATCTCCGTGCTCCCCAAACCCCAAACAGCCCAGTTTGACACCATTTGCACCAAACCAGGAATTCCCCCAGAATTCTCTCCAGCTTCAGGACTGGGAGAAAGACCAGGAAACTATTTGCCCTGAATAGTGAGGATAAATCACAGCCTGTTATTTGCTAAGCACTTCAGCTTAACAGAGTGAAACAAACTGGCCCTGCTCTTCACTCTAAACTTGTTTGTAACAGAATAAAGCTGGGCCAGAGCTTTTCCAGCTGTGCTGTTTTCTTTACTGAAATTTATATAAATCCTGATACTGGAGGTTAACAAAACCCCCAGCAGATCAAGTGGGATCAACAGCAAGGAGTTACAATGAAATAATTCTCTTCACGACTTCTTATCTTGTACTAAAACATTCATGTCAAGAGTCACAGTGAATTTCCCTCTAAGCTTGTTTGTTCTTTAGAAATTGTGGTTGTTGCACCACTCCTCCTTCAAAAGCTCTCTCATGAGTCTCCAGGTCTCTTTTCCAACAAAATGGGAATCTTGAATCCCCCTAAGTCACTCCACAGCTTCTATTTAAAAGGCTCTTGTCCTGTTTTACCTACTCTGACAACGTTCCTTTGCTTTGGCACCTGAAGCTGTTGCTTGTACAACCTCTCTCGTTACCCAGAAATGAAAAAGAAAAAAATCATTTTGAAGTTAAAAAAATAAGAAACAAAACAGAAAAACAATAAAGCTTTCCAAAGGCTACCAACAAGTGGCACAGACACAGGAATTCCCAATCCCTGCCAACACCCACAGGTGGCTGATGGGCTATTTTAGCTCTTTTTAGGTACAGCCACTACTTGCAGAGTAAAGATTTGTGTTAAAAGCAAGGTCCCTGCACACCCTGGGCTCGATACCTACTTGTGATGTCAAAGACAATGAGAGCCACAGCAGAGTCACGGATGGAGCTGGGAATGAGGAACCTCTCCTGGCCGGCTGTGTCCCACAGCTGCAGCCTGATCTGGGAAATGGAAAAGTGTAGGGCAAGGGGAAAGGGAACAGCAGGAAAATGGAGAACAAAACCAAAACTCAAGTGAAATAAAAATAAAGAAATAAAAATAAGTCGCAAAGCAAAACTAAGGCAACAAAAGGAAAGTTCAAATGGAACAGAAACGTGAAAAGAGGCAGCGACACTTCCCGAGGTCTGGGAACATCCCTCCCTCCACACTCCCGGGAATATCTCACACATACCAACACCAGAAAGCAGGAGAGCCCTAAAATCCCTCCTCACAGCACCTGCTAACGAGGGAAATGCACAGCCAGGCCCCTGGGATCCTCCCAGAACAGCCACACAAGCAGCTGGCCAGATGTGGAACTCCTGACCCTACAGACCACCTCACCCTGGTCCAGATGATCCCAGGGGAAAACCAGAGCTGGTGGAACACAGAACAGTGACCACCCTCCAGGCTGGCTTCTCCTGCCCTGCACTCCAACAAGGCTGGGAGGACATGGACACACAGAGAAGGAAATAGTGCTCACTCCTTCAGGAATGAGGGGAACTGGCACATGGATGTGGCTCCTGACAGCCAGGGCTGAGGATGGGGCTGCTGGTGGCTCCAGCTCGCTGAACGCCACACATCCCAGTGCTGGGAATGTCACACAGCTGCCCTCCCTGGGAGATGGCTTTGAAGAACCAAATTCCACATGTGTTTCATGGAATCCCAGAATGGGATTTGGGTTTGGGCTGGATCTTACAGCTCATCTCATTCCACCCCTGCCATGGGCAGGGACACCTTCCACTGTCCCAGTCTGCTCCAAGCCCTGTCCAACCCAGCCTTGGACACTTCCAGGGATGAGCACCCTTCTGCTGGCTTGTGCAGGCCACGTTTAGAGCTGAGTGACAGAGCACAGGTACAATTTCAGGCTAAATTATTTGCTGTAAGGCCACATCAAATCCACCAAAGCACACATCCCAGCTGGAAGCCCAGCACTCCTCATTTCCAGCCCAGAAATCAAAGCCTATTGCAAAATCCAGCATTAAGCACATCTGAGAAATTATTCCAGTGCCTGAATTTTCCCAGCTTGTTTGCATTTGTCCCTCCTCTTATCAACACTCCACACCTCTGTTATTTGAACAGGCTTTGTGGGCTCTGTGGACCACTTACAGAATCAGGAAAGCTAACAGCATTCCAACACTGGCAGGAAAATGGTATTTTTGGGATAGCAGGGCAGCAGGTGAATGGCTTCCTGACTTAGACAACCATGAGAAACCCACAGCACTGTGACAGCACACAGGCATCCACAAGCACCATCAAGCAGCATTCCCAGGACCTTTGCCTTAAACAAAGGTTAAGGAAGGGCTTTTCTAAGAGTGAATCATTGGTAAAATGGCAGAGAAGCTCTCAGGAAGCTCATCACACACGCTGGGAAGAGATTTCCTTGGAAGCAGCAGGCCCAAAGCTCCACACAGGAGTGACCCCTGCTCCCCACAGCTCTGTCACACTCCTCACACAGCAGTAAACTGGGAAAAAGGCAAATACTGGCAAAACATGAGCAAACCCACAAATACTGAGAGGAAATCCAGGAGAAGGGAGTGAGGGGTCTCTGTGCAAACAGGAATCTCATGCAGGCTACATCCCAAATTGCTTTATTGCAGCAGGTCAGAGCTGTGTTACCCCAGGAGCTTCCTAGGAGGAGGAAGGAGGTCTAATCATGAAGGACTTCAAGACTTGGAACACCAGCTCCTTGGCTTTTTATTGGCTTCAGGAGCTGCACTGGATGAACCACGTGGGTCCTTTCCAGCTCAGAATATTCTCTGGTACCTGAGGCCTGCTCAGCCCTTTGCATCCTGACAATCCCAGAGGCAGAGCTGCAAATCCTGGGAGCAAACCCCACCTAAAGCAGGAACACACAGCAGGCAGCACATTCCCTGGGATATGGCCATTATCCAGCCCCAATTCTCCATGGAAGGTTTTCACTTCCTGATAGAGGTATCAGATCTTGTACCAGTGATGGGATTCAACCAGAGGTGGTTCTCAGGAGGCTGCTGGGGGGTTGCAGCCAGGGGGAAGAGCCCTCCCAGCCATCCCATCCCACCCCCGCCCCACTCACCGTGCGGTCCTCCAGGTACATTGTTTTGGACAGGAAATCAATCCCAATGGTTGCCTGGAAAGAGGAGAAGCATTAGGAGCTGTGTCTTGCCTTCCAGCACCCCCATCTTTCTCCACAAATTCTCAGAAACGCTCACAAACTTGTTGTGAAGTGATTTGCCTTCGATTGCCTTCACTCGAGGTGATAAAAACAAAGCAATCTGGGGATCTGCACCAGCTGCATTTCACAGCATTCTTCAACACTTCTCAGCTCCACAAGAACCTCTAAGTCTGGATTTTAACCTCAGACATTCCTGTATCTCCACACAGATCACATCTGAGCTGGCAGCTCCTTCTGGCCTGCCCCAATTCAGTCTGCTAAGAATTATCTTGTTAGAAATACCCAAAAGGAAGAAGAAACGAGATCTATAAAATATGGGCAACCAAAAGCTAAAGAGTCACCTTTATCCAGGCCCTTCCACTTCAGAATGTGCTTCCCTTCCAGTGACACTCAGCAGCTTCATTTCCCAGGCAGCTCTGCATCCATTTCCATTCCCATTGCTACAGCAAGTGCAGCACAAAGGCATTTAAAATAATGCACTAAGTTAGGTGCACTTCAATCAAGGAGCTGTCCCAGTCCATCAGAATCCCAGGAAAGAAGAGAGAGCTCCTGATGTAACAGATTTGAGTGTTTCAGGCAGATTATCCCCACTCTTAAGACATACACAGCTTGTGCTGGGAGGGTTCCACCAGAATGTGGACCACTGGATAACTGGGAAAGAGCAACACAGTTTTGGGAGGGAGAATTTATTTCTGGGAGGTCTGTTTTCCAACCAGGCCATGGTTTATAACAGCTACAGTAAGTAATACATAAATCTGTAAGAGCATCTTACAAGAGTCAGGAAAAGAAAGGAAGCACAGGAAAAGAAAAATCACAGGAAGCACGAGAGGATCCAGTTCCAGTGAATGACTTGTCCTCGACTTCAAATCACCCCAATCTAAACCAGGAACTCTTTCAGGCTGAATTAAAAGATAAAGCCCTAATCTCATCTGCTTTACAGATATTTGATATTCCCTTGAAATATTTCAGAGTGCCTTTGATGCAATTAATTCTTCCCAAAATCTTCAGGCCTCTTACACATCTTCTGCTTTTCATCTGCAGCCTCTTCATCCCCACCCCCCTCTTTGCCTGCCAAGACTTCCCTGGCTTTTCCTATCTTTAGTCCCTTAGTCAAAAAATAGGAATAAAAAAACTGAGAGACAAAATATACCAAGCTGACTTCTGGCAGATCCATCTACACACTCCAGACTCAACTATTCCAACTTAAATGGAAGCTCTAAAGATAACAGACACCAAGAATGTCAGATGTTGGTATTTTATTCATTCTCCATTTCCTGAGGCTCCCATATCCATCACCAGAAATCCTGACCATCATCTTCCCATAAACCAGTATTTTCCCCATTTTCCTCAAGGCTTCTCACAGGATCTACCCCACATCCAAAGGGGATCTATCCCACATCCAAGGGGGATCTATCCCACATCCTAAAGGGGGATCCACCCCACATCCTAAAGGGGATCTATCACCCATCCTAAAGGGGATCTATCCCACATCCAAAGGGGATCTAAACCTTGCTGCCCTTCTGGACACTGCATTTCCTGACATCACACTGCATGCTTTGATTTAATCATGAAGCTTCATCTCCCATTTCACGGCACATTTTAACCTCTTATCTGATCTTGAACTGACATCTCATGGAGAGATGGGCTCCCAGGCATCAATCTGAACAGCAGGGAATAGATTTATCCCTGTTTTTATATATATTTAAAAAGCAAATAAATACTACCACATACCTGGTATGTATTGTCAAAACTGTCATACATAAACCTGGTGATCAGGGAGGTCTTCCCAACTACAAGAGAAGAGAAAAATTACTTCAAGCAGCAGTGGGAAAAAAAAAATTAGCACTGCTTTGGGAGTGGCACTGATCTGACAGCAGCTGCCAATCTCAGGCCATTCCAGCTACACCTTCCTGGGAAATAGCCAGCTGGAAACTTCATTCCCAAAATGACAGAGGCAGATCAATCTCTGCAGGTCCAGAATTAACCCCGGAGATAACCTGGGCCTCAAATCAGGTGTGTTGATAACAAGGAATCGGTTGTTTGCTTTGGGCAAGCAATAAATCTGCTTTGTTACCCTGTTCTGCTCCTTATGTAATCCCCAAGTCTGGGCCATAAACATCAAAACAAAGCAGGTGATACCTCAGATGCTGTTCCACTGCCTCTGGCCGCATGGAAAAGCAACATTCCACACTCCCACCCTTCCTTTGTAACAGGATTTTAGATACAGAGCAAACTCCAGTGGGTTTGCTTCAAAACTTTAAATTTACATCTCCAAATATCATCATGAGCCAAAGCGCAGAACTGACAAGAAGTGAAAAACAAAGATAAAGCTCCAATCCTCGCTCAGGAAGCTGGAGGAAGCCAAGAAAAATTCAAAGGACGTGGATGGAAGAGGAAACAGGAATAAAGTGCCCAAAAAGGTTGCGAAATTATAAACACTGGAGAGGGTGGAAAACAGATTAGAAAAATGTCCATCAGCAGCAATGTCCATCCTGCATGGGAAAAGCTGGGAAATCAGAGAACTTCTGGAAAACCCTCCAAGACCTCCAGTTCCAGGCTGGAGGAGAAGGTGAGCAGTAATAACCCCAGGATGGTTTGGGCTGGAAGGGACATTAAAGCTCATCCAGTCCCACCCCTGTCACGGGCAGGGACCCCTTCCACAGCCCGTGTGGCTCCGAGCCCCGTCCAACGGGCCTTGGACACTCCCAGGGAGAAACACCGCGATTCCAAGGAAAACACACAACTCATCCATCTATTCCCGGGGAAGGGGCACAAAAGGGAGGCCATCTGAGGCAAAACAAACCCCCCGCGGGTGGAAGGGGGGCAGCGCAGCCGCCGGGAGCCCCCGCAGCTCTGGGGCCGCCTCCCCGCACGGGCTGCGGGCGCACTGCGGGCCCGGGAGGGCGGAACGGAGCCCCGGCCGATGG
>VWZT01009317.1:21768-33831 GCA_013397055.1 Pachycephala philippinensis
CCGGCTGTACCGGGATTGGAGCCGGCTGTACCGGGATTGGAGCCGGCTGTACCGGGATGCGCCCGGCTGTACCGGGATGCGCCCGGCTGTACCGGGATGCACCCGGCTGTACCGGGATGCGCCCGGCTGTGGTGCGGCTGCACCCCGGCGTACCGGGGATGGCTGCAGCAGAATGGGTCTGGCTGTATCACGGACGGTTGTGCTGGGATTGGACCCAGCTGCACCGGGATGCATCCGGCCGGACCTTGGATGGGCCCGGCTGTAGCAGGGATGGGGCCGGCCGGGACTGGCTCCATCGGGTCCTGCATCACCTCATCCCCCCCTGCGCAAAGGCACCGTCTGCTCCCCCCCGGCACAACACGGAGCCTGCACCGGGCCACCGGGTGGGTTTATTGGTATCAGTGTCACAGAGCTGTGCCCAGCACGGGCAGGTGACAGCCGCGCTGGTGACGCGCTCGGCCGGGGCCATTGCACCCGCCCTGTCCCTGCCCCCGCGATGGCACCCGTGGGAACAGGGAGCACCGTGGGGCTTTCCAGCGTGGCAGTCCTGGGATGAGCTCTCACCACCACTACCAGGGCTTGGAGTGGGTGCCGGGAGCCTGGGGAGGAGGGGGGACCTATGGGGACCGTGAGGGGCTGAGGGGGCTGTGCCAAGTGTGGCACACTGGGGACACTACAGGCGGCTCTGTCCCAAACTGGGGCGTGGGGGGCCGGCAGCTTAGCTCTCCTCCTTCTCAGCTTCCTCCTTCTCATCTTCATCATCCTTCTCTCCCTTGAGCTTCTGGCGAGCAAATTCCTCGATGACAATGTCCTCCTCGCTGGAAGGGAGAGCAGAGCACGGTGAGCCCCCGGGAGGAGGGGAAATCCCTGCTGAGCCCAAACCCTGCTCCTAATGGGGACAACGCTGTGGCCATCCCGGCCCTGTCACCCCACTCAGAACACTCAGGTCACTGTGAGGCACAGCCTGGCCCCAGCACCCAAACCCAGGCCCCATCACTGCCAGCCTGTGTGACCCGAGGAGCTGGGCCTGCAGCTTCTGGGGGCTTTTAAGACAATATTTTGCATTTCCAAGGGAAAAGAAGGAAAGGAAAACAAAGAGTTGAGTTACCTCCTTGAGAAAGGCAAGCAGCGAGTGACAGCAAGGGAGAGCACAAGTGAAAAGTAGGGGAGAAAACGGAAAAAAGAAGTCAGCAAAAGAGACGCCAAAAGCTTGGGAATGTGAAATGATTTGGCAAAACCTATGTGGAGCTATGGTGGGTACAGACCAAGAGATTTCCTCTTTGGAAGTTTAAATATTCTCACTGAGCTGGGAAAGGGATGGTGTGAAAGGGAGAGCTGTGAAAGCCTGGAGCTGCAGCCTGGTTCTCCAGGCCCCAAGCCCAGTGCTCAGCTCCTGTTGCAGGGTGTAACCAGACCCAAAACCTTTGGGGTTTTACAAGGCAGGGCCGTGGCTGTCAGGGATAAATTTGGCACTGCAGAGGGAAGCAGCCCCAGCTGTGGCTTCAGCTGGAATAAGCTGATGTGGGAGGAGAAGAGGCCTCTGGTGCTGGGGAATGTGCAGGGGCACAGGGATGTGACTTCCAGCAGCCCAGGGGACCAGTGTGGGGACCAGGACCATGGGAATATTGTGTCCAGTGGTGGCATTGGTGGCTAGAAGACACTGCCAGCTCCTTCTGGGGGACAGGGCAAGGCCTGGGCTTGCAGCTGCTGTGGTGGCAGCAAGAGGAGTTGTCAAATAAGCCCTGGAAGTTTGCAGAACACATCCCAGTCCCAGGATTAGATCCCTCCTGCTGCCTCTGGGAGTGGCTGCTGTGACACAGGCTCAGAGCTTTGAGACCTGGGTGGTTTAATCCAAGGATGTAACCTCAAGGTGGAATGTCACATCCATCTGTGATGGATCTGTGTAGTTTGTGTGTTAGAGGGAAGGTCTCTTTACCTGGGCTTAGCTGTATTCCAGTGAAAAGCACAGGGAGAGAGGGATGAGGGGAGAAAAGTTGTGCAGGTTAATACAGAAAAGACATTTCAGCTAACTGCTCTCCTTAGTTCTTGGGTGTCTTCCTGAAAAAGGGACACTGGGAAGGGTGCTATGGAGAAAACATCACCCACCCTGCTCCAGGACAAAGGGTGGGTGCAGCACAGCTGGACAGCTGTGCCCATCCCATGGGAAAACTGCTCCCACCCTGCTCCAGGACAGCTGTGCCCATCCCATGGGAAACTGCTCCCACCCTGCTCCAGGACAGCTGTGCCCATCCCACAGAGGGCAGAGCAGGGCCCTTGGCACTGAGGCCGTGGCACCAGAGTTGTTTTCCCCAGCTCCCCCCTGAACCAGAAGTGCCTCTTCCCCGCTGATTTTTGGCAGCATCCCACACACAACTCACACTCATCAGGCTTCGGGTGCATGAGGATGATGGGCATCTCCACCCCAACATCACTGGAAGGAAAAGCAGCTCAGTCAGGGATCCTGCCCAGCACAGCCCCGCGCTCAGCCCCCCAGGCAGCCCCCCTTACCTGGCAGTGAGATCCCCCAGGATGCTGCGGCAGCAGGAGAGAAGGGACAGAAATGAGCCAAGCAGAGGAGGGGAGGTGTTAGACTGTGCTTTATACTGAGGTGGAAGATGGGTGATAACAGGGGTGGTGGGGTCAGAGAGCAGCCCAGTGCCCCCAGGGGAGCAGGGCAGGGACGAGGGGGCCCGTGGTGTGAGTCCCCTCTCATTTCCCCAGGGTACAAAATCCCCCAGCACAGCCCGAGACGATGATCCCTGATTCCCACAGAGCCTCACCCTCCTCGGGACACCACCAGGTTGACCTTCACTTTGTAGGACACCAGGATGCCCAGCACCTCCTTGTCCATGCCGGGTCTCAGGCTGTGAAAAGGCAGAGAGGAACAGTGAGAGGGCAGTGCTGCCTGCAGACCCCATCCACTCCCATCCAACCCATCCATTCCCATCCACTCCCCCCATGGCAGTTCCCAGAGTTTATCTGTGCCCTGCCACACTCTGGGGTTTAGCAGGAGAGGAAAAGAGGAGAACAGAGTGGAGGGCACTCGAGTGAAGCCACAGAGCAGCTTCTGGAGACCCCTTCCAAGACAAGGCCCAGCTCTGCAGGGGGATCCAGGAGCTTTGAACAGCATTGGAACGGGGAAGCTACATCTCTCCAAAGGGGCAGAGAGGTGGGTCTGTGACAGCGTCACGAAATCCCTACATTTTCCAGCTGCATGGGGTGGGCTCAGGGGCCCTTGTGGGGAGCCCAGAGCATCCTGAGCAGGGGGAAGGCATGGTGGGGAGCAGGGGGAGCCCACACAGCTCTTACATGGTGGTGGAGGCCAGGTTGGTGTCCTCGTGCTTGAGTTTGCCATCGAGAGCGAGGCCTCGCTTCTGGCGGTTGGACGAGAGCAGGGGGGTCACCGAGTACGTTTTGGTGAAGGTGGAATTGGCGGCCACAGTCTCACTGCGAGGGTGGGAGAGGAGAGCTTCAGAGCCAGCCCCAGCCCGGGGGTGCTCAGCATCGCAGAGGGACCTGTGCAGGGCCAGCCCTGCCCTCCCCACGCAGCTGCTGGGCCATTTCCTCCTTTTGTTCCCTCCTCTCTTTCCCCTCTGCAACCACTTCTTTTTCTTCCCCTCCGCCTTTGCTGCCTCCCTCCTCGTTCTCAGCGGGGCAGAGGTTGTGTCTGGCCTCAAAAATGCAAAGTGAGGAGATGAAGAAGCCTGGGAGCAGCTGTGCACCTTCCCCAGGGACCTTCCTAGCCACCACCAGCTTGTGCAGGGGGGACGTTGTCCACAGCCTTCCCTCTCCTCTGCTTCCTCTGCACCTGCTCTTCTAACCCTGAGATTTTTGCTGCTTGGTGTAAAACTGTCACATCCCCTCTCCCCATCACTCTCCCATCCTCATCCTCCTCCTCGTTTCTATTCCTCCCTCTCAGAGATGCCACATCACCCCCAGCCCTTTGTCCCTTACTTTATCTCCTCGGCGCACACAGTCTTCGTGTATTTATCCAGGGAATACAGGACCACGTCTGTGATCTGATCCACTGGGGACAGACAAGGGGGAGCCGTGTTGGTGACGTGGCAGGGGCTCATGGTCCCCATCTCTGCCAGCGACGGGTGCTGGGACATGTCCCTTCTGCCCCCTCTCACCTGTGATCTTAATTTTTTTCACGACCTTGTTGGTGGTGTTGTTGATGTTGACGGTCACATTGATGGGTTCTCCGTGGTAGTAGATCTGTAACAGGAAGAGGCTCGGTAATGTGACCAGAAATCCTGGTCCCTGTCCCTGGGGGGGACAGTGTGCCTACTGACCTCCTTATCCAGGGAAGCTTCGAGGTGCAGAGGCTTGTCTGACATCATGAACTGCCGGGTGGTCTCGGCTCTCGGGGCCGGCCCCTTCTGCGCCGGGGCGAACTGCACCTTGCGGATGATGAGGCGCACGGAGTTCCTGTGGGGACAGAGGTGGCACCCCCAGTGTCCCCCACAAGGCCTTCGAGGGGTCACAGGGACTCTTTGGGGACATCACAGTGTCTCCAGCCAAAGGGTGCAGGTTTCAGCTGGCTCTTAGGACATGACATAGGAACCACTGCCCCATTTTCAGGCAGAGTTTCCCATCCAAGCATGGCACAGGTTGACAGAAGGTCTTCGGCCTGACCCCTAAGCTGGTCACCCCAAAAAGATCCCATAGTTTGGTTTTAGGGCCAAAAGAGGGGGAAAAGGATCCCCTGAAAATACCTCTTGTGAATTTTCTCCTCCAGATTTTCAGCACAAAATCCTTTGACCTCGAAGTCCACGCCACAGGCCTGAGGGAACACGTATGGTCACTCAGCAGGAGGGGCACAGAGCTGCCTGAGCTTTAGGTTCCTTTTCTACCTTCCTTCCTTCCTCCACTGTGTTCCCAGAGATCCTGGTGCTGACTCCAGCCACCCTCCCTTCCCACCCCTCACCCCATGGGCCACGAGAATCAATTCTCATTTTTAGCACCCCACAACCCAACCCCCTGCCAGGGAGGATGGTGCAGGGGACACAGGCTGGGGACAGCAGCTCACCTTTCCCACATCATCTGGCCCAGGCTGGAGGGTGATGGAGCAGGGCAGGTTGGTGGCAATCTGGGCAGGGAAAGAGAGCAAAAAGGGAATAAAGGGCGTGCCCAAAGCTGAGCCCCGCTGACACCGCAGAGCCGCGCGGCAGAGAGGGGCTGAGCAACCCCTACCTCGAAGGTGAAGGGGTAGGCGTTCTCCCCGAGCTTCTTCATCAGCTTCTCCTGCAGAGGAGTGAGGGTTTTGGGGGCCTGGTCGGGCACGGGTGGGTACAGCTGGGTGGTCAGCACGTAGATGTCCTTCCTGAAGGTCAGGCCGATCACGTCGAGGTCATCGCGGCCGTAGCGGAAGGCGCAGGTCAGCGTCACGTACACTGAGCCAGGGAGGAGGGCAAGGGTGGCACGGAGGGAAGGCCCAGGGGGTGAATGAAGAGAGAAGAAAAACTATTTCAAAAACTCTTCAGCAGAAATGAGACTTCTCAGGACCTCAGACACTAAATACAAACAGGATCCCTCATGTCCTTCACTGCCGTGGCCCCAAGGGACAACGAGCTGTAGGTGACACGGAGCAGCTTTAACCTGAGCACGGTCCCAGGTTGCAGCTGAGCTTTGAGCTGGCTCCATCCCCTCCCCTCATGCTGTATTTCTGTACCAATACCTTTCCTGTCCTTTAGGTACTCCGGGTCGATCAGGCAGACACCATCTGCAAAAGAGCAAAAGGAGAAGGACCGGTGAGCTCAGCTGTCTGGGAAGATCTTTGCTAAAGCACAGCTTTTTAAACCCAAATAATCCACTTTGAAGGTGACTGAGAGGAGCTGCTACCAAGGGGGGTGGTGATGCCTCCTCCAGCATCTCCACCAGCAGGGTGGCTGGGTTGTTTGGCAAAGGGGCTTTGTCCCTTTCCCCACTATTTTTCCTAAGGATACTTGTAGGAAAACACAGCATTTGCTCCTGCAGAGCTGCTCCTCCTGCTCTACCAGCATTCCCCAACACTGGGACTGGTCTCCCCAGCCTCTCCTCCTGTGCTTCCCCCTCAGTGCTAGGCACAGCCCCACTCACCTACAGCTTCCACGGATTCCACATGATCCACAAAGTCTCTCTTCCCCAGGTAGAGGGAAAGCTGGAGGCAGCACGTGGGGAAAGGGAGGAAGGGAACAAGTTAATGTTTGTCATTGAATTGGCCCAGATTTCGATGCCCTGAGTTGTGTCGTGGGGTTTGTCACCAGGCTGGACCAGAATCACCTTTAAGGGGTCATATCAGGGTATATTTTAATGTCTGTTTTGAAAGGCCAGTCCTGCAGTGGCATCGTGGCAGGTCTGAGAATCGATCAGATTGCAAAGGGAAGGCAGACCCAGCCTGGATCCTGTGGATAGATCCAGCCTGGAGGGATCCCAGCACAGCCTAAACCTCGGGCTGGCCACACTGTGAGGGGACAGGGCATGTGAGGGGACAGGGCACACAGACTCACCTTGCTGTTGGGGCTGGTCTTCTTGAAAACCCTGTGGAGAAAACAGAGAGGGATGTTTAGAAATGCCTTGGACAAGGCTGGATGGGGCACAGGGGGATCACGGACTGCCCTAAAAATGTGGGGCATCACCAAGAGCTGTGCCAGGGTGTCCTGTCCCTGGGGAATTCCATGTCCTGCAAATTCAGAGCCAAACCCACCCTGTGTAGCTATCCCAGGATGTGCTCCTGAGCTCAGGGTGACCATGGAGGAGTGGGTGGATTTTGTGTCTTAAAGGCAAGTGAGAAAGGCCAACACAGAGAAGAGGCTTTGTTGGCTCCAAGACAGCTCCATGGGAGCTCACATTCCAGCTCCTGGGAGCAGCAGCTGGGGGGAGCTTGGGTCTCACTTTCACCCTCTGCTCCTGCCCTGCTCCATCCCAGTTTCAGGTAAATAAATATATATATTTATATATCAATGGTTTTTACCAATATTATTGATATTTAATTATCAATATTGATAAATATTGATATTTATTTATCAATAAAGATACTTACTTTGCTCCTTCTGCCATTTTAAGTCAGTGCAGGAATCTCCAGGGGGAAATCTGTGGGGATAAACAGGGAAAGCACTGGATGAGGTCCTGGGGAACAGGCAGCCCCAGCCACGGCCACCATCCAATATCCTACACATCCCAAAAAACAGCAGAGCCCTCAGGATACGGCGCTGCCACCTTTGCAGAGCTCAGGGGCTCCAGGCTTGGCTTTGGGGCAGCACATGGGAGCTGAGCCAGCTCCTTGTTCCCGGCCAAAAAGGTGATGGAGTGGGAGAGAAAAAGGGAGAGCACTGCCCCAGAAAAGAGGAGGCATGGTGGTGATTCCCAGTGGAGCAGGTTCAAGACTGGGAAAGGCAAGAAAATGAACAAAAGGCCTTACAGAGTCTCAATCTTACTAACTTCTCTGGTCTACTGGAAATTGTCTGTCATGGCTCAGTGGTAGGAATGGGCTTGTTTTGTCCTGTCACTCACAGGAAAGTGAGGAAAACACAGGGAGAAAGGTCAAGGGATGCTCAACTGCCCCATGGAAAGAGGGGTCTCGGGGCACACGGTCCTTCCATCCCCATCCCTTTATGCTGGGAGTGGGGCCGGAGCTGCCCAGCCCTGCCCAAGCCCTGCTGGCTCGAGCCTGTGTCCAGAAGGAACCTGCAAAGATCCCACTGATCACCAGCTGATTCTCCGGGATATCGGACGGGATGAGCTCAGCCTCTTAGGGATAGACAGCTCTGACACGAGTGCAGCTTAAGCCCTGGCAGGATTTTAAGCCCCAGGGGCACGTGGACAGAGTTTGCTCTGTACACAACCAGAGGGAGGCTGGTGAGAGAGAAGAAACGGCCGTGGGGGTGAGGGGATGAGTCTCCTCCTCACGGGAAGACAACGGATTAGTCCCAAGCTCAGGATCTTTGAGGCCCTTGGGTGCTGTGGGATGTGAAGTTGCAGAGTGGGAATCGTTGCAGAGCGAGAAGGTGCAAAGGGAGTGGGAGCAGAGCTTGGTTTCCTCCAGACTCTGGGAATTGGGGATGAGGCAATGGAAGGCGGAGAGGAGAAGAGCTGAACTCGGGCTCTGCATCTCCCAAGCCCCAAAGAGGGGACTCAGACCCTCCCTGGCTGGGCTCAGCTGTCCCACACCTCCACCCACCCCCTCCACCATGTCCTTTGGCCACGCTGGAATCCTTTTCGTCCACATTTTCCCCATTTTCCAACCCTAAACCACCCTCCTTCCAGCCACAATCCAGCACCAGTGTCCCTGCCCCGAGCATTTTCCAAACCCTCAGAACCCCGAAGCACTCAGGCAGCAGAGCAGCAGGCACTCACCCGGCAGGTGGATGGACAGACAGACGTTCTCCTCCTCCTCTCCCAGCACGTCCCAGTGCCACCCAGTCACTACGGGCTGCTCCCAGCCCTGCAGCTGCTTATATCCCCCCTGGCTGTCCCTCCCCTGGCATCTGATCTCGCCCACTCAGCCCTGGCCGGGGCTGCAGGGCGGGTGTGTCTGTGTGCGAGGGCTCCGTGGGAGAGGGACTTGCGGCAGGAATCCTATTAGTTGATTAATTGGGGAGACGCTTCATGAGTAAGAGTGGGCTATAAATACACCTCTCGCTGGAGCCCTGGGAAAGCAGCTTAGGGGGATTGGCAAAGCGGGCTTAGGAGCAAGGTGATGGTAATTGAGGTGGAAGCTCTGCTCCCGGTGGGAAGGGGTGTGGATTCTGCACTCTGCAGCTGCTCCCAAGGCAAGGGGAGATGGGCCGGGCCTGGGCATGGGCTTGGATGGAGATGGCAGGGAAGGAGGGACCAGCCTGGGGTTCTCACACTCCTTCCTGGCTGGATAACAGATGGATGGAGGCACAAGCAGCTTCCTGCATGGCCAACGTGTCCATGTGGTTGGTCACCTAGAGGTGACCTGCTGTGGCCCAGGGCACACAGGACACCCTCCCCATGAGACGCTGTTGTACAAGATGATGGGGTGAAGGCAGGATTCACCCTCCCTGAACCATGAGGTAAGGACCAGCCACCCCTGGGGGTGGGACACAGAGCTGCCACTGTCCCCAGCACAGCCCAGCATCATTTCATAACTCCCAGGCTGGCCTCTCCTGACCCTATTAGCGCATCATTAACTCCAGGTTTGCCGCTGCAGACACAAGACTGTGGAAAGCCCAGAGTGGCTCTACCTTATGGCTGCCAGGCAAGCAGAATTCCCACTGCAACCCTGTCCCAGCCACAGCCACGGTGTGGGATACTCCTCCCATGGGAATGGCTGTGGGACTGGCTCTAGGGATGGGCCAAAGGACAGCCCAGGGCAGCTACAAACTGCTCCAGCAAGGCCCCACTCATCCTCCTCACCTCCACCATCCCCCAAGCCCTTCCTTTGGGGCTGCACTCGGTTCTGGCTCAGCCCCCAGAGCTGAGCACTGGGATCAGGATATCCCTGCTAGGAGCTGTGCCTCCTCCCAGGACCCTGCACCAGCTCAACAACCTTCATCACCTGGGTGCCAACTCCCCCCAAACACAGCTCACCTGTCCCCCCACGGCCACTGGGAGCCACCCTGGCATGCCAGCCCCAGCAGCCCCGCTGCCAGGGCTTTAGCTGCCAGCACACGTTCCCCGGGGCCGGGACTTGTGATCTCTTTAATTGCACACAGGAGAGCTGCTTAGGTTCCAGATTAACGGGCACTATTTCTGCCACAGTCAGGGGGACACGTGAGCCGTGACCTTCACACTGGCAGGTTAAAGAGGAGGAGGAGGATGAAAAGGAGGAGGAGGCAGCCCCACCTGGACACCCTCAGCCTGGCCAGGGCCCCCAGCACTGTGCCACCTAATCCTGAGCTTTGTTTATGGCTCTTTGTTAACGAGGGCCCTGTGACCGGGGCCACTCACGGGCTCTGCAGGGTCTGCACGGTGTGCTGAGGATGGAGAGCAGGGCTCACCCTGGCCCCCTTCAGCTCAGCCTAACCCCAGCTGGGTGGATTCAGCCCTGCCCAAGCTGAGCACCAGATAATTCCCCTCCCCAAAACAGTGGGAGATGGACAGAGCCCACATCCCTTCCCACGCTCATGCCGTCCTCCAAACCAAGCACTGCAGAAGGAAGCGGGGTTCAAAATAATATGGAAATGATAGAGGCCTTCTTCCTTTTTCCTGTGTAATGAATGGCCAGACATTCATCTCTTCATCCCACCATCTCTCCAGGTCCACACATCCTGAAGCACAGCTCGAAGAGCTGCTTCCAGAGGGGCAGGACACCAGTGGGTGTGGGGCTGGTGGAGCATGAGGGGCCTGGCTTCATCCCTGTGTCCCAATGGACAATGCCCTGGAGCATCCTGCCTTCCCAGGGAAGGGCCATGGGGCTCCCTGCATCCACAGGGTCTGGAGGGAGCCTTGGTGCAGCCAGAGCCCCTTAGCAGTGAACCCACACTGCCCTCCCAACCTCACCTGTGCCCAGGTGCTGGCACAGCTTCCAGGTGCCTCTGGCACGGTCCCAGCTCCGCCTCTGGCACCGCACACCGCAGCCACCTTACATAAACACAGCAGGCACTGCTGATTTCCCAAAGCCCCTCAGAGCTCCAGGGCTTCCTCCCCTGATCCGGATTAAGCGGCGTGGATGGCATTAATCAAGAGACAGGCACCTCCACGCCTGCCAGGAATTACTGCCGTGCTGTTAAGTAACGGGAGCGAGCAGCACCGGTGGGACTGGGGCTCCAGCAGCATGGGGGTCTCCAGCCCCACACAGAGCTGCCACCTCTGTGTATCCCCACGGCGGGTGCTGGGCAGAGCTGCACCCGCTGCTGTGTGACCAGAACCACCAGCCCAAAATCAGGTGGGTGGCCCAGCTTCTCACTGGCCCGGCCACACGTTCCTCTCGAGGCCGGGAACACAGGAGGAAGCCTCGAGGGGGTTTTGGTACATCTGTGCCCGTGGGCTGGGGCAGGAGGTGGGGGCCCAGGGCTGCAGGGATGTGCAGTGGTGCCAAGGGTGGTGGGCAGCCAGAAGCATGGCTTGGCACAGCGCTTCATCCTCATCCTCATCCTCCTCATCCTCATCTTCCCCCAGCAGGAATCTGATTCTCCAGAATCTCTATCCCCCTGGAGCTGCCAGGCACTTGGACGGCAGACGGTGGCTGCTGCTCATCTGTAATTAATTGCTGCTAATCACCCTGGCAGCTCGAGCCACCCGCACGCGTGTGGCCCCGCTCCCGCCCGGCCACGAGGAGTAAAACCTCTGGGGCTGAACCAGGAGCTGCGGTGCTGTCCGAACCCTGTCCTGCTGGGAAAAGTCTCCCTCGTTCCCGACCCCTTCCCGGAAGCCCCTGAACCCAAATTCCCAGGGCACACACGGGTGGGGTGACATGAGTGCCACTGCGGGTGCCCGGTGCCCGCAGCAGCTCCGTCTCCCTCTGCCAAGGGCAGAGCTCGGCCCCAACGCGGGCAGCAGGTCCCCGGGAGCGGGCAGCCCAACCCATGCCCACCGCCCCGAACACATTTCAGGAGCTTTCTGCGATCCTGCACCAGTGGCAGTCCCTTCTCCCTGGGTTCTGCCCATCCCTCAGCCCCGAGGAAGGAGAGCAGCGGGCGCAGGCGGAGGCGGAGCGCGCTCCGGGGGTGTCCCCGCTGTCCCCGCCGTGCCGAGCCCGCCTGGCCGCTGCCTTGCCCCGGTAGCGGGGCTGGAGGAGGAGCGAGGAGGCCGCTCCGGGGCTGGGGAGAGCGGGGCGCACGGAAGGAGGAAGAGCAGCGCCGAGCGAGCAGCAGCGAGCGGGGGAGCCCGGCCCGTGGGACGGGGACCGAGGGCATCGCGGTGGGCACGGCGTGACCCCGATGGGCAGCGTGGCGGGCAGGGGACCGCCGTGACCCACCGGGGGAAGCCCAGCAGCATCAGCGCTCCTCTCCCGCTCGGCTGCACCCCAAAATCGCAGCTCGCTGCCCACGGCGCCCCACAAGAGCCAGGGGAGCCCCGCACGGAGTCTGTGAGGGACGGTGAGTGTGTCGGGTGAGGTCGGACCCCTGGGTGCCATCAGCGCGGCCTGTCCTCGCCGTGCACCACGGCGGGATG
>VWZT01009322.1:8215-100390 GCA_013397055.1 Pachycephala philippinensis
CCTCCGCTTAGGGGGCTCGCAATCTTTGCCTGACGGAAAATTGCCATCGATCTCACTTCTTTCGGAGCGGCAGGCGTGCTGGAAGGGGCACGCTCGAACCGCTTTGGTACAGGCTACTTTATTTTTTTGGGCTTAACTATTTTTTTTTTTTTTTTTTTTTTTTTTATTTCTCCTCTGCTGTTTAGTTAGAATTTTAACTGCAGTGTTTATTTTGGGNGGCCGCGAGTCGGTGGGGCCCTTGAACGTTACGGCTTCTCAAGAAAGCCGGCTGGGGGCGGGCCGGGTCCTTTCGGCCGAGGCGTCGCAGCCGGTGCCCGCCCCGGCCCACCATGTACTTCAAGTTCAGCGGCTTCGCGCAGCGCCTCGTCGGGGCCACGGCGTCCGCCGCCTACAGCCCACAGGTAACACCCCGCACCCGGGCAGGGGCTGTGGCACCGCGGGCGTTTGTTGAGCCGGGCAGGGATCGGCCGCCCCCACGGGCACCGAACGTATCCGGCCCCTCGCGTGACCTTGGGTGAGACGGGACTCCGCGCTCAGCCCTCGAGTCAGCTTTGGGATGGGCTGGGGGTTATAGCAAGAAATTAACGCGCTTTCATGAAAGAGGATGGCCCCAGAGTTGAGCAGTGCCTGGCGGGGTTTTAAAATCACCGAATCACAGAATCGGTTCGGCAAGAAAAGACCTCCGAGATCGAGTCCAGCCTGTGACCGAACCACCCCCATGGCAACTGGACCGTGGCACCGAGTGCCACGTCCGGTCTTTCCTTAAACACCTCCAGGGACGGCGACTCCACCACCTCCCCGGGCAGCCCATTCCAATGTGTAATCTCTCTTTCTGTGACGAAATTCCTCCTGCTGTCCAACCTAAACCTCCCCTGGCCCAGCTTGAGGCCATTTCCTCGCATTCTGTCTTTAGTTGCTTGGGAGAAGAGACTGACCCCCACCTGGCTACAGCCTCCTTTCAGGTGGTTGTAGAGAGCAATAAGGTCACCCCTGAGCCTCCTTTTCTCCATACGAAACACCCCCAGCTCCCTCAGCTGCTCCTTATCAGACTCGTGCTCCAGACCCTTCCCCAGCTCCGTTGCCCTTCTCTGTACCTGCTCCAGTACCTCAATGAGCTTTCTGAAATGACGGTCCCAGAACGGGACATTGTACTGTAAATTGCAGCTGGCAAATGGGAACAGCACTGCTCTCTGGACTCTCTGGTCCACGTACACAACAAAAAACCCCAAGTACTGAAAGCATTAAAACCCTTACCAGGGAGGACACAAATCCATAAAAGTTTGTTTAACGCAATGAAACTCAAATTCACTCAAAATGAAAACTCAATTTTCCTCTGTATGATGCCAGCTTAGTAAATAAGTGTATGGAGGTTAAAGATGGCATTAAATAAGCTTATACTTTTCACCCTGCGTAGTGAAAGCACATGGTTAATTCTTCAGGAGCAAAGCAAATCTGAGTGAGGGGACAATGAATCCCAAGTACATCAGTCATTTGAAGACATGGAGAGTTGCAGATTGGTGAAAATAAATCACTGAAATTGTTTACTTTTCTGTACATCAGCATAAATTCCTAAGTAATATTGGGAAGATTTGTAACGTGATTTTATCATGGGACAAATGTAGCGTGGTTCTTACACCATGTTCAATTTTCTGAGTAAAGTTTGAAAAAAATGAATTCTTACAGCTTAAAAAAACCCCACAAAAAACAACAAAACTAACCTAGAGGTTAAGAGTTGTAAAAATGATTTTTAAAAAGCCATCCTTTCAAAGAATTGCCTCCAGAAAGCAAACATCTGATTAAACAACAAAAGTCTTAAGAAAAAGAAGTAGATACATGTGCACACACACAAATGAAATCAAAATTATGGTTGGTATTCTTCTTAATAAATTCATTAATAAAAAATAACTGAAAATAGTTAAAGTCACTACATTCTTGTAGACTAATGTGGATTGTTGTGATATACAACTCTATTTCATTCTTAGCCTGTTAATTCTGTTAGCAACCTACTTTACAGTTCTGATTTCCTGGGTATTTTTGACCGTGAGAGTTCTACTTGGAAAATCCGGTCATCTTCTGCAGGCATTAAGCAGCTGTAAAATCTCAGATTATTTCAAGGGGCCCAGGACAATTACACAAGTTTTTAGTTTTTACAATTTTTTTTGAAGTTAAGAGAACTTGATGATCAGACTTAGTACAGTGCTTAATGGTTCATCCTCTGCCAGGATCCCTCTAACAAGTGGAATGCTGCAGGTTATTGAAGGACTTTTTTTAGTTCTCTCGAGCAGGCAACAGAGTGCACTCTTGTAAAGTTTACAGAAGACGCCAAGGGAGTGGCCCCAAAATGTTTGAAGTAGAGCTGCCATTCAGAGGGACCTATCAAGAGGGTGGGAACGATCTGACAGGAACGCTGTGAACTTCATGATGGAAAAAAGGCAAAGTTGCTCATGTAGGAAGGAAGAGCCCCCAGCTGAGGAGCTGGTGGCAGCAGCTCTGAGGTAGGGCCCCTGGAGGCACTGCCAGGCAGGAAGCCAGCAGCCTCCTGGCTGTATCACCCTGTGAGCTGTTGATTGAGGAAAGCAACACTCCCCTGCTCAACACTTACTGGATCACATCGAGGTGCTGAGTCCAGCTGTGGGCCCCCTGCTATGGGAATAGCAACTGGAGCAAGCTCAGCAGAGGTCAGCAGCCAGCTGAGGTTAACAAGATGGATCCAGGCTTTGCACAGTGGCCCATGGTGGCAGGGCAAAAGACACCAGGCATAAACTGCAGCAAGAGAGGTTCAGACTGGCTAGAAGGAAAGACATATTCGTGGTGGGAAGTCAGGCAATGGAGAGGCTGCCCAGAGAGGGAGGTTGTGCACTCTGTCCTCATAGGCTTTCAAGGCCAGGCCAGACAAAACCCACAGCAACCTGGTGTCACCTTGCTCTGGACTAAAGAGCACTAGAGGGCCCTTCCATCCTGAATTAGCCTATGATCTTAAGTAAACATTGAGGTAACAGAGAGTTTCTGATGTGGCAGTTTCTGTCCCAAGATGGTTTTTTGTCCTCATCACTTTGAAAGGCTTCCGGGATAGCTATTGGGGCACAGGGGTGCAAGAAACAGGGAAGACAGCAGAATAAATAAAATGTTCTAGTATGTCTGATCATTAGAAATATATCCAGCACTACTGCAGTGAGTGGGGCACTTCTTACCTCTTCTAGACAAGGTCATGTTCAAAGAATAAACCTTGATACTTCATTTCTATAGTGGAGAGCAAAGGCTTGGGGGAGGAATGGGGAAGGGCCTCTAGCCTAAACGGTAAAGAACCTCCTTTCTGGAAGTTACATTTTTAAAAGTTACTTTCAATCCCTTTTTACAGTGTTACTAGGCCAGCTTTTTGGTAGAATTTCCTTTTTTTTCCCCCCCGAAGTTTGACTGAATTCCCAGGTCACACATTTAGATGCATCATTCTGCTAAAAATGTTTTCAATAAACAGCAATTGAAGTATAAGGGTAATCCCATGAGTATGTAGGTGTTAAGTCCAAAACAAAGTAAATTTTTTTCATATTGATTTCATTGCTCCATTTAATAAAACTATAGCTCAGCATGTAAAGTGTTTTGCTTTTTATACTTCTTTTTATTTTGATGTTTCTGGAAAAGTGAAGACATCCTGCAATTCAAATTCTCCTTGGTAAAATGTATAGTATAATAATTCTCTCTGTTCTGTGCTGTTACATTCTGGTGCTTCCCAATGGAGGACTGTTTTGCTGCAGGTTTAAGCTTACTGTGGGCTTGCAAAATATCAGTCCAAATGTATTTCAGAAATTCATTTGCTGACAGTAACATAACTAACAGCTTATACTAACAAAAAAATTTGAGTTTAAAATCAGTATTGTTCTTTCCAGCTCAGACTTAGCGTTCTTAGAAGATTTAATTTTGCATTTAACGAAGTGGTATAAAGTAGTCTGAACAATTTATCTTGTTTGAATAAATGGGAACTTCCTTGGCTAGTTGAGGAGTGAAATAGTTTAAAAACTACTCCTCATATTTAGGAGGATAATGACTGCCATAACCATTACATTGGCTTATGTTTAAAGTACAAGCAGTGGGATCAGTTTCAAATGGTGTCAGGTGAGGACAAGTACATGAACTTTGCTGTAGTTCTTCTACTGAACATGATCCTAGTAGAAATTTACTTGTACAACAGTGTTTGTGCTTGATACAACTTATTTTGCTTGTAGCTATTTAAAATGCCCATGAGCCACAGATATTTTGATTTTACCCAATATGAGTTGCTTAGAGTTTGTTGAGAATCTATAGTATGTAACCTTTTATGCCCTAGATGATACTTAATACGTACACAAAATCACTGTCACTGAATCGTCATCCCAGTACAAAGACTCAAGTGATGTTACATAAGAGCCTTGTGTTAGTGATAATAAATATATTTAACTTTATGCAGTGAGTTGTGTTCTACTGTGAAGGACCTGCTACTTAGTTTAGAAGTGTCTAGGCTCAGTAGGTTCATAAAAGTTATTTCAATGCATGTTCTGAAATACTGATTCTCAGAGTAACTTCCCCATTCGTTCCCCTTTTCCCTTTGGCCCTTACCTCAGTTCTCTCTCCTTTCTCATTCTCTGATCTGTTTGAGCAATTCCCCTTACATTTAAAACCTTAAGAGTGGTGCTATCTCCATTAAATTATGTTCCAAGTCCTTAACTGTTTTTGCTGTCAAGAAAACGTAAATCTAACTTGCAAATTCATACTAGCAAGGTGTAAGTTTGTTTTAACTTTGAGCCTCATGGCCAGCCAACAGATACATTGGGTCCTAAGATCTTCAGACCTCTGACAGGAAAACAAACATTCTACAGAAGGGTAGGCAGAGAATTCTGTTTGCTCTTTTGGATTAGCTACATGTCTTGACCTTTCAGTGACTTCAGCATTTGAAAAAGTCATTGCTGTAGCATGCTGATGAAATCAGCTGATGTTGACTCTTCTGCATAACCACATCTGCTGTACTTGTCCAAGAATTGGAAAAAAACCCACATGTTATGGTGATCAGAAATAAAAGATTTTGCACATTAATATCAGAAGAGTAATTATCAATGTATAACTTTTTTTTTAATGAAGCATAGGTCAAATGTGTAGAGGCATTAATTCCTCAGTACTGTCCTGAGTGTAGTGAGACACTGATGTCATTAAATAAACCCATGGTTTTAGTAATGTATTTAACAGTGACCAAAGGTCATTTAAGGTGTGTCAGTTCTTACTTTAAAATCATCTGCAGCAAAATATAGCCGTGACATTACACTGTGGATTTCTCCTCAGCCATTCTAAGCTTAGTAACCTGGGTGTGAGATAACGCACTTGCCACTTTCTCTCAATAACCACAGACAAGTACTAAATTGGAACAGCCAGGAATTTGCACTAATTTAACTGAGCTTGGTCAGAGTTGGCCAAGACTCACAATTCGTGGATGGAAGTCAAGTGAAATTTTACATTGGTGAGGAACCCTAATTAATGCAGTGTCTGGGTTAAGCAAACTGAACTGTTTCCCTTCTGCATGTGTTTTGTTGTACTCTTTCCTGAAGCCAGTGATCCACATCAATGTTTTTTATTTCAATTGCTATGTGATGTTCTAAGTCATGCCATGCTGCTTTGGAAGTAATTTACACCAGTACACTGATGATTACATGAGATTTCTGAACTGGTTCCATTTGATTTCACAATGAAGTTTGTCACTTGAATCAGGTCTGACTCTGCTATGGCTCCTACAGAAGGGAATCTTAAAACTATCTGAACAGGAATCTATTTCTAAAGGCTGGAAAAGTATTCAGTAACCTACAGTTGCTGACACACCTGATTTAACTATTCCTATAGCAATCCCTGGATCCTGTAGAGGCAGAAGTTCTAGTGCTTATCACAAATGGTAGGGGTTGTCTCCTATCCATGAGTTTAGAAATGATGAAAGAATCTTTATCATGAAACTGTTGGAAGTAGTTTGCACCTTACTCCAATACTCAATATTTACACAGTACAGACAGCTCATGAAATAAAGGATATGAACACAACAAGCAGGAATTGCAGTGATTTACTAACTATTGTAGTTATTAGATGGCACTCCTCCTGAAAACTTTGGGCTCTCATGAAGGCAAAGTGGAGATTCAGAACTGGAATCTAACGCAGAGGAAAGATGTGCATTTTCATATTTGCTGCGATACTAACAATGAAGGCAAGAAAAACTTTGGAGAAAAGTCACCTGCACATTTGGTATAAACATCTGTTCTTTACTTACTTCTGTCAAATCACCAGCTTTCAAAGACAAATCTAATAAATTACTCAAAGTTCCTATAGACAAAAATACTTGTGCAAAATTGCTTTCTTCAAGGCCTTTGATGTAGCTGGTACTTAGCCTTGAATATATAGTTAGCAACTTCCCCTGGCTAATAATAGTTCCCTAGATGCTTCCCTCATAGCAGTGTGGCCAGAACTGAGCACTGGTCTTAAATAATTCAGTGCTTACCTTCTGTGCAAGCCTCAGTAGGAAGGCAGTAGTTACTGAATGTACCAAAAAATTCAGTTTTGCTGCTGCCTTTCTAAACGTAACCAGAAAGGTCATAAATGGATTCTACTATTCATTCAGGCACTAGAAGAGTGGGAAGCTGAACCCACATCTTCAGGGTAGAGCACTAATGACCATTCCACAGGCTATTTTGGGAAGCTGAGAAACCTGGTTTTTCTGCTGAAGATGCCTGTTGTAGCAGAGAATTTACATTTGGAAAACACATGTCTGGTCTATGGCTGGCACAAAAGAAAGAGTGCCAGTCTGCTTCCAGCTCCAAATACTGTCAGACAGTTCTCTTCAATACCAAATGTATCAACTAGTCGTTTGAACAGAAACCAGAACTTGACCCACAGCTGCTTCTGTTGGTAATAAAAACCTGTTGCATTAAACTAACTCTACAGTGCTTTTAATTTCTGTGGCAAGTTAGGAAAAGAAAATTGCAGCTATTTTGAGAGCCATAATGTAAAATATCACTGCCACGTGTCCAGACATAACTGTTAAATCTAACTAGAGTAATAAAGACCAGGAGGCCAACTCATGTTGGCTGACACTTTGTGCCCTTAATCATAGAACTGAATTGTGTGGTTTCTAGTTGTGGCAAATGCACAGTACAACCATGTGAACCAAAAGGAAGTTGAGCTGTGCTGCTCACGGGGAGTACACTGAGGTGTGGGAAGTTGCAGCAACATCTGAATTACAGGATGTAGTTACACCTGCATAAAATATCCACTATATCAAGGTCTCTGAAGGGCCTTGAGCACCACATACAACTTCTGACCATATGACCCAAATGATCCTCATCCTTTTATTTTTTGAATCCCCAAACTATACATCCAAATTATTTAAGGCCCAGTTATTTATGGCTACTGCTTGCAGCATTCAGGAGGTAGAGTACATTTCTCACTCTGACCCTAGCATCAGGGATCCTTGACCTTAATCCTACTGCTCAGAGAGAGTCCTAGATAGTCTGTGTGCAAAACAAGCAGTAATTTGGACCAACTAGCAGCACAGAAAAATAACAGCTATCAGTTTATGCCATGAGGAAATTGGAAAGGAAGCTTCTATTTTCCTTGCTAAGCTGTGACCCACAGGTGTCACTGAGGTATCAGTGGGCCAACAATGTAGCTCATTGTCACAAGTCTTCATACCAGATAAATACTCCTTGTAATGTATCCTTGTAATGAGTGGCAGTGTGCCTGCCTAATGTGACAATTGGTACGTTTGCAAGTGTGATGTACTTGATATTTTAATCTTTATTTATGCAGGGACTCAAACCATTAGTTTCCACTGAATCCCCAGCTCCGACTTATGGGACAAGTAAACATCCAGATATATCAGCAGTTGAGACTTTCTTGGGTACAAACAAGGTGCCAGACCTACAGAAAGTTTTTCAGGTAATGACAACTTTGAGAGTAACTTAAAGAAAAACTGGAGAGTGGGACATATCTGTCCTTATTTGAACATAGCTAACTACTTTTGCCATCCTACAATACCTAAATTCTGTAAAGTCTAGTCAAGAAACTGTCAAATACAGTATAACCTGTGTACTTGCACTATACTACAAAGTATATATATGCTTTCTATAGGAGATAAATACAGAAAGTGGATAAATGCAGTAACGTCTCTTTGCTGACTGCAGAAATTGTTGTATTATTTGACTATTGGAAACACTTTCTCTCTGGGAATCCAAGTGTATGCCTTAAAGCAGATGTGTAGGAGCAAAGCAAATCATTACTCTTGTGTATAATAATTTGAATGTTGCTGAAGCTGTTTATAGTGCAGTATAAGAGCAGCACAGTAAAGTTCTCAAAGCCAGTTTGTTAGCTATGCAATTTCTAAATGTAGTAGGACTTTTCTTAAAACAAATTAGTTATTTAAACATCAAGAATGTGCTGTATATAATGTTCCCTTTTCTCTCTTACATGCCACTTCCATTTGGAATGTGTCAGTCTGACTTGGTGAATAATTTTTTATACATATCTGTTCACATTCTGTTGTTAGTGACACTTTTCCCATCCAGGTCGTCTTGAGAAATATTTCAAAATATATTCTTTCTGCTTGCACTTAACAGCTTTGGCTAACAAAATTAACTTGCCTTCGCATTTGTCTTGCTAGATAAAACCCACATAATAAACTTGGTTGTAGTGAGCCTATTTGTCAGGAGGTTTCCCTCTCGGAAGTCTCTTAATTTACCCAAGGTAGCTTATTTCTTAATGACCTCAGTATGGGTGTTAATTTCTTTTTTCTTGTTTTCTCCTTGAACTCTTCCCACAGAGATCGGATGGGCTGCCTGTACACCTGAAGCGAGGAGTTCCAGATAAGATGCTCTATCGGACCACGATGGCTCTGACAATAGGAGGGACTATCTACTGTCTGATAGCACTGTACATTGCCTCACAGCCCAAAAATAAATGAACCACCTCATGGGACTCACAGCACTCCTCTGACGGATCTCCTGCATTTACCTCTTTGCACTTAAATCTGTTCCCTGTGATCACATAGGGTTCATTATTCAGATCAGATTTCTTGGAGGAAACGTTTTTAAATCGGTTGCCTTATGTATTCTGAAAAACCAATATAAACAGAGGAATACACAATTTTAACATATGGTTGTAGCTTTTCTTGTCTTACAGGAGTTTATGAACAGTTGGAGAAAGTTAAGCTTTTCCTTTCTTCCCTCCCCCAACTTAAACAATGTTAGATAGACGACAAGTAATTTGTGGGCTATGCACCACATTCCTTAGTGGAAGGATGCTGCTAGTTTCCAAAACACTAAAAGCAAATAATTTAATTGTTATAGCATACTGGGAACCTGTTTCTGTCCTATACAGGTCATTTTACATAAGCAGCTGGCAATGGAACTTTTCCAAATGCTGGTATATTATTTAATAATATACCACCTCTGGTGGTAGGACAAAGGGCTTGTCTCCCTGGAGCATTTAAAGTGGATTTATTCCATAACTTTAGCATCACTGTATGCAGGAGAGTGCACCATTATGATAGCATCAGTTACACCCGTTTTTGGACTTTCCTTTGTCATACTGTATTATCATGCAATAAAGACAACTACATGAATACTAAAACAGACAAGTTTTGAAAGTTTGAGGCCATTTCAGCACGCCTTGTAGTCAAATATTGGTACACTTCTAAGTTCAGCGTGTAGATCTCAAATCAGAAAATTGATTCAGCTACCTTATTGTCATCTTTTTGAGATGGTAAATCTCTTAAAACCCTCTCCCAGATCGCATTGTGTGTTTAACTATAATTTCTGGTGAAACAGGTCACTGTCATAACTCAGCTGCTTATTATTTTCAGTGCCTGCAGATAGCTATTTATGTACACACATTCACACACATTTTCTTTGCTCTGTGGATGAAAAAGAGACAAGCCAATAAAACCCTTTGTGTATTCCCTTTCTCTTGTAATAGCATAGCCTTGAACTGCAAGTTTCATACAAATCTTCACAAAAAGCATCCTCTAATTTCATAGCTCGTCCTCTGCCCCTGAACACTGATTTGCTGGCTGCTGTAAAGACCCATCTCTCCCAGAACTGGGCAGAAACAACCTTCAAAGTAAATAAGAAAAATAGTTGATAAAGGAAACTAAAACTGCCTTTTTTCAAACTTTTACTAAAAACATTTTGATTTTTTTCCAGTTAAGTTACATCAAAGCCTTATTGCTGTTTCATAGGAAAGATGATAGCTGCTTGTACTTTCAGTCAATGTTGGTATTTCAGGATGGGAGCATTTTATGTCAATGAAAAATAATTTTGTAAGGACAGCAGGAGTCAAAGAATAGCAGAGAATAAATTCTTCAGGAATTGACAGTTGTGTTGCCTCTATTGATAATATATTTTCTCCTCAGTAGCCCGTGCTTCCATGGCACTAAATCTTAGCTGTAGGCTGTTAAATACTGCAAAAAAGAAAAAAAAATGCAAAAGAGAGGGAAAGAGAAAACAGCACAGTAGGTTGTTGTCTGTCTTCCCTACATACCATCTATCAAGCACTACCTACAAGAATTTTCTAATAAAGGATATTTTGCACATAAACTTGACAGGTAGATTTTCACGAAGCGGAGCTTTGCTCAGAGTATTTCTATGCGCTTAGTTTTCTGATTTGGTTTTGGTTTTATTGGAGGGGTGGGATTGGGTTTTTCTTTTTTTTGGTTTTGTGGTGGGTTTTTTGTTTTAAATCAACTGTTATTAGCACTCATCTAGAGGGTAACAACTTTCTGCTGGTTGCTAAAGCAGAGGTGGATAAAATAACCAAGCTGTTATCCCACAGCTCATAAGCCAGTGGGAATACCCTCGTGGAAGGAATGAGAGCCTTAGCACTCAGGCCCAGCTTGCATAAAGGAACTCAGCTAGGACATTAGGTTTGTGTCTTGCAGCTAGAGGTCATGGCTGAAGCCATGGGTATCAGAATTGCCCTGGGCCTCCCTTTTTCCAGCTCTTTGTCAGCCGCTAAGAACAGGTGCCAAAGGGACAAAATCCATCCATCAGATTTTGCAAATTAACAGAGACTACATAATCCATTGCACCTCCCCCCTCGCTCCCCGCCAGTGTCTGGATTTTGAAAAACTATTTTCACTTTGCCCTTCTCGCAAAAGCTGACCCAGTTGAAGCAGGATGAGAGTTCGGCTTCAGCTTATGAGATATGCACCCTTGGTTTAGTTGGGGGTTAAAGAACAAAGAGGCTTGTCTGCAGCCATTGAGTACAGCTCCAGGTCTGAGAGAAAGGGCAGACTGCATTTCTATGTTCCCTCTGCAAAGTGCTCTGAAAAACAGGAAAGCTTCCAAGCTGTAACCACAGTAGCCTGTGGCAGCAAAATCTTGCCCCCTTCCTCAATTAGTTTTGAGATCATCATGAAGAAATTGCAACATGGTAAATCCTTTTTCTTCCTAGAGAAAAAACCTCTTAAATATATCTATTTTAAAATACTGATGCCAGACTTCTGTGAGGATTCAAGAGGGTCCAAGTGTTTTGAATTATTTGTGATACAGAGACCTAATCATCATAAGCCTTCAAGAACACCCTTACCTCTAAAAGGGGTAGTCTGACCCTGGCCTGATTGTTAAATAAAGTCTTCAGTAAGGAGAACCAGGGGTGACTTGCAGCTTCAAGGCTACATCAGTATTGTGAGTTGTCATCCCCAGAAGTAAAAATCTGATGGGAACTGCAACTTCATTATAGTGTTATACTCTTGTTTTTAAAGACCCTCTCAGTTTTGTCCTAGAAAGTATGCAACCTACCAACACGGAGGACTAGGGGAAGAGAAAAACATTTTTAAAATGATAGCTTATACTCTAGTGTTTTGGTTTGAATGTATATTAGAGAATAAATTATAATAAGCTCTCATACCCCAAGGTGCCAAGTTTGGAAGCGAAAGCAGTTGAGATTTAGAATACACTGGAACAAAATTATCTCATGGATAATCATCCATCCCCCATGGCATTATCTGATTGTTGAGAGACACTGGTTTTCCTTCTTAAATGATTTCTCTGGCAACCTGGATTCAATAGTGATATCTTTGTAATGGCTTTTAAATAAGATCTCCTCCCCTACCTTTTGTGTGGGAGTAGCAGAATAAATGCGTTTGAGAAGACGTTGATAGTATGCACATACGTCTTTCAGCTGCTTTAAAAATTAAAGTGTGTTAAGGAGAGGATTCCTCTGCAGTATTTTAGTGTGACCATACAGTCTCAATAGGCTTTTGCCTTGATATTTTAAATTGTCAACAGACTGATTATTTCCATACTGAGACATTAACTGTTTGATCTTGCCTTAAAGCAAAGCTTTCAAATTAAAAGACACTGTAAGGAATAAAAACATGAGAAACTAGAAAAATTGGAATCTAATCTTACAGACCTAAAAAAAGCCAAAATGAGTGTTTAAGAACAGTTTCTTTGCATACATGTACATGGTACTTATTCTGTCTTTATCCTCCTTTCTGCCATCCAAGAGGCTTTAAGAATCACAGATCAGATAGGATTTTTTTTTGGTGACTCCTCTCACAAACCATTACCCCTGCAGATCCAAAAATTTGAAAAATTAAGATGCTTTTCTACAAAAAGAAAAATGGGCGTGTATTGGCTAAGTTGCATGTAAAATCATGCTAAACTGCTATAAAAAAGGTGCAAGATATCTACATTTTATGACATAGTATACTAAATTTTTCCCCTCTTCAGCCCTTCACCTCAGTGAAGAGTTTCACAGGGAAGCCAAAGCTTGATCTCTGTTTTAAAATGGACAGTGGGAAGAATTTGCCTGTATTCTAAGCATTAATGTTAAGCAATAGGCACAATAAACAACCTTTTAAGCATTTTGCATATTCAGTACCAATTTCATCTTCATTTATAAAAGATCATTAATTTGAAACAATTCCAGTTAGCTGCAGTGCAAGTGATGCACAGATTGCTAAGAGACAGAAGCATATTTGCTGTGAGAGGGAGTGCAAGCATTCCTGTGGATCAGGAAATAGGGTATATGCTGTCAAGCATCAGTGTGGCAGCTCAGTAACACCAGATCTTATCTCCTGGTGCTTCTCACGTGATCCCAGACTGCTTTTGGATATAGCACTAGACAGAAGACACCAATTTTTTGTACATTAATTATCTCAAAATACAAGACAGTTGAATTTAAGTGTCTGTTTCCTCACCCAGTCTATTGCAGGCAGCCCAGATCTGGGCTGCAAGAAGGCAGTCATCATCCTCTGGCTCCAAAGAGACATGATACTCCCTGATAAAATCTTTTTTCTGAATGATTTTGCCTGGTGGATTCAGTGCTGCAAAACTGGGGAGGTGGGAGAGAGGGGGAAGTATTTTTCCTCATTTCACATCAGCTGCATACCACTCTCGCTTTTTCCCCTTCCTCACTCCCACGCTTTTATTCTGAAGACCATGAAAATTTTTCTAGTTACTGCCTTTTTTTACAGCATTTCTTACATATTCTGTCCCACAAAAGAAATGAAATTGTTTCTGAGGGCTTCAAGAGAACTTCTGAAATATTCATATCATATTTGTCACATGTATTTTTTTCTCTGCAAGCTGGAACAAGCACTGGAAGTCTCCTTTGTCAAGTACACGATCCTATCAACCCACAGAAACCCTGCCTTCAGTGAGAAGTGCTTGAGAAAGCTGTTCTACAGGAGTGCAAACGTAGGGGCATCAAATGACTCGCTGCTTGCAAGCACCAGACTGTATCTCAAAGAAATAGAGGAAACCCTTCTTCGCTGCAACATTCTTACACTTCAAGCCATGTTACCTCAAATGTATTTTTGTACCCTCTTTCATATCTCCCTCACAATTCAGTCACATCCATTCATTTTGCTGTAAGTGCTTTATCTATTTATGGTGTGGTGCTACCTCAAACCTCTTGGATACCTTTCACCACTGAGCCCTAATTTTGAGCACCCAAAATTGGAAATTTAGGTATCAATTACAGTGTGTGTCTATTACTAAGCTTTCATTTGAGGCACAGAGACAGCTGGCAGCATCCATTGCGGAGTTCAGTACGACCTGCCAGGGTTAGCCAGATGTTCTTCCAACCACAGGAAGCCATTCTTATCCTTTTGAGTGCTTCTTGTTACCCGTGAGGAAGATCATCTGTGTAATCTTTAGTTGCTTACCTACTCACAAGAGAAGACTGTACATTGTCTAATCCACAATACTGCATAAACACAAATTGTGTCTTCCTTTAAGCTAAAAGCAGAACAGCACTCTGGAAAGAAACAAAGAGAGCATGTTTGGTGGAGTGGAGAGCTTGTAAATGTCAATTCCACCAACTTGATCCTGACTTGTAACAAAGTGAGCAAGACTAATGACATGCAGCTTTTCTAGCACAAAGAACAAGTGCTACATATTAAAGCTTGTTCTTGCATAAGCTTAAGGAAAATTTATTAGTCTTCTAATTGGAACTGATTAAGCAATTCTGCTCATATGCAAAACAAAACCCACACTTCATCACACTCATTGTCAGCAGCATAACCCTGCAGAATTAACAGGAGGCTAGACTTTAGGCTCTTACAAAACAACAGTAGCAAAACCTTATTCTGCAGTCAAGCAAGCTGGAGTCCACATAAGGTTCATAAGGTGGAGAAAACAAGCAGCTTGTAGCACTCTATCCTTACCCTGTCTTTTCAGAGACACATATTTTCGAAACAAACCAAAAGAATGATTTCTGGCATTCTCAGAGACTTCCAGCTTTCACCTGGAGCTTTTTCTGAAGCTCTGTAACAACTTTCCATGGCCACTGGAGAATGGCTCACTAGGCAAAGGAATGCGTTTTTGCTTAGGCACGTTCCCAGCTATGCAAGACCTCACAGATAATGCCTGTCAAACCTGCCCACAGAGAAGCTGTGTATTTGATCTCTCTGTACTGCAGCATGTATAAAATGTAAACATAATACAATATCCAAATGTGACAGTATTAAAATGCTAGAATAATTCCAAAAGACACATGCCCTTCAGGAAATTTATCAAGTGTGTGACATACCTTTAATTTCTCTGACCAACAGCTTGCAATAAAAAAACTGTGGTATGGATTTCCTGGATTACAAACTTGAATCCTATATTCTTTACTTAAATTGTATTGGATAAACCAAACTAAGGGAAAACAGAAAGAATCTGTCCATTGCAGTATTAACTAGAGTCATCCCTTCTCCCTGGTTTGCTGCTCCTTATCCCCAAGAGATGCTTTTCCTGCCACTTTTCCTGGAAGTGGGAAGCAATAAGTAATCATGCACCTGTACACAGTATGATCTTTCTTTCCTCTAGAACAAGGGAGACTGGGTGACCATAGAATAACCAACTTGTTTCCATGACACCCATTCCTTTCCTTGTGGGTGCAACCAAACAGCTCCACTCTGCAATTTTCTCCAAAACTGTAGTGCCTCACATGCCTGACAGGCCTAAGGCAGGAAAGGCCTTCATGGATACTCCGGCTCATCAACAGCAGGCCCATGGCTGGCCCTTAGGTAAGAGCAGTGAGAGAAAAGGGGAAGTGATAGTTGCTGTCTCTGGAAACAAAGCCACCAGGACTACATGAAGCTGTCACCTGTAAAAAGCACCACAGAATGCCAGCAGGTCTAGAAGGAACATCCCTTGTGGCCATGTGTCAGATGGTTATTCCATATATACATATTCTATATGTCCACATGTGTGTGCATTGACTATTTCGGCTCTAAGTTTTGGATTCCCTGTTTCCGAAATTCAGCAGCTTTCACCAGCTAGATGACAATCTCTTGTGTGAACACCTGTATGTGTCCTTTAGTTCTTGCATACTGTAAACTCAAATGACCACATGATGCATACATTTTATCAGGATCACTGATCTGTGTTTGTCTTTTAATCTCTTTAAATTTTAACTGGCTGCGTAAGAGTCTTCAAATGCTCAATCAAGCCCAAACTGCTCTTTTAACATTCTTTGCTTTTATTAGGTATTTCTGCTAAGCTTTTTCTGGATAGTTATAGTATCTTGTATTAGCACTTCTGATCCTGGTAACTGAGCCTTAGAGTTGCTAAACTCAGTGCGTGAATGAGGAATTATGTACTTTGTTTCTCAGAACTAACACACAGATCTGCATACACAGTGCCTGCAAGGATAATTCTGGTTTTCAGTTGTACATCTGGAAAAATATATTTCCAGGAAGAGCAATAAATAAGTAAATGGAATCTAGTACCTGTAACAAACAGGTTTGCACCACTGGCTTGAAGAAATTGAAGTTATATGAAACCCAACAAAATCTGTCTTCATAAGACAAAGGAAAAATTTAAAAACCCCACTTTTTATCCAATATGTTAAAATCCATTCTAAACAATTTGGAGTTTAACTATTACTGCACTCTCAAACTTCATATTTTAACATACATTAGGCAAAAATGCACTAAAAATGCCTTGCTTCTCCTTTTCTCATTAAATAATTGTTTCAGTTTTACACTGTGAGGAGAGGAGGTGCATGACTGCTCTCCTAGAGCTGCAAATGCTAGAGACACAATGGTCTCCAACTGAGCTTGTGAAAGGTCTCAGACAAGTGGTTTTCTATTCATGCATTTTTGTGTGCAAAAATTGCAAAAATCCTATATGCTATCATTTTTAGAGTCAGCTTTGCTAGTACACACAGTGTTAGGCCAGAACTAGAAGAGCCCTGCCAAGCTGCCATAAATCAGATGGATCCTGTCCCCTGGGGCTGAATCAGAACAAACCTTGTTTCTGGCAAGTTATAAACTCATTTTTAGATTGTCTTTCCATATTCTTCACCATCTTATCAGCACAACTTGTAGGTTGCATAGCAACCTGCCCAAGTTTAATTCTTACTGGCAAAATCCAGACCAAAGTGGAAGTGGTACCAGTAAAAGAACAAAGTTCTTTATGCTTGGGTTACAATGATCTGTTGCACAAACATTCAAAGTTAGGGTGAAGAGCAGTAGCGGAAAAAAGAAACAAACACCAAACCACAAAACCAAGATACGTGGCAGAGTTTCTATCTGTTTTTACAGATTTTGACAGGAAATACCTACAGATTTTTCCCCTCTCAAGATTCCTTCGATATTTCATCTGTCCCTGTCAGAAAAATCAAGTAGCAGAGAGCAATTTCTTTCCTATGAAGCTCTTTGTAATAGGCCACATCTCTGCAGCTCGAGACACAGAACTTGTGCAAGCTGCCAATGGAAGTGCTAACTGTGAATTTGTGCCAGTATATGTGACCCATTGTGATGCTCTTTTAGGACAGGAAAGTAGATGGGATGCAGCGTACAGACCAAACTATAGAGGAATGATAATAAGATTGTCCTTTTACCATCTGAGCTATCCACATAAATCTGTGTTGTATACCTGGTGAGATCATCTGCAGAGGTAATATAACCTAGAGGCTGCAAGATGGGTCACATGGCTGGGATTTAGATCTCTCCCTTGTTTCCTGTGATAGGACCAGAGCATTTAGTAAAAGCACAGTTTACATATGGTAGACTCACAATCTAACACCTACCAAACACTGTTACAATGACCAAAAGGTTTGGGTTTGTTTTTANACCACATACTTTATAGACCCAAGAGGCTGATTTGACTCTCCCTACAAGACAAACATTCTTTGCCTGAATCTGGTTCTACCACCTTGTGCTAATTTGCTTTATTTTTCAGACTTGATTTTCTCTGTTGGAGTAAATATAAAGAGTACCAGAGTGGTATGAAAAATCTACTTTTGCTTAAGAGAGCAGAATGAGCAAGAACTAGTCTTGTATAATTAAGACTGAAAATTCCTCACAGTCATTTTATAGTGTTTTCTATAGATACAAAGATCCTTGGAGATTTAATGTTATATTTTGTATATAATACCATTTACAATTTCTGATTTTGATTCAAGTCCTTTTGATTTACTCACAGCACTAATTACACCCAACTCTGACTGAAGCCAAATATTACAGTCCATATGAATATTGGCTGGAGTTTTACCTGAGTGATACATGAAAGGTGCAGAAACCAATGTAGAAGTAACTGTGTAATTGCTATAATTTTTTCACACAAAAAGAATAATTTATGGTCAGACACACTGGAATAAATCTTGTGTATTACATTTCTTAGAGTCACTCTGAAACCACCTTTATCTCATACAAGGTCAGTTATCTGTTCGAAGATAAAGCAGCATTTTAAAGTAGCGATGGCACTAACAACTACGAGCAACTTCAGAGTTGTGTTTGTGGAGAGCAGCTGGGTTCTGAGAGCCAGAAGAGACCATTGGATCTGGCAGCCTGAATGGCCATGGAGCATCCTCTTAACACTATACACTTCATTTTTGTAGAATTTAGAATAAGCTCTATTATTACTTGCAACAGCTCAATTTTTAGAATAGCAAAATGGTCCTTTATTTGTAGCTATTTGTATCAGTTTGGTTACAAATCAAATGTGATTTACTCTATTAATCCTTAATTAATAACATTTTCTTAGAAATTAACTATGGGATTTTAATTTCAATACTGTAATAAAAGGTTTGAAGTCTATTTCATGGTTGCAGAAGAGGAATTGGGGGAAAAAAAAAAAGAGGTGTGGTCCTTATTTTATCTGCTGCAATTGTTATATCTGCTCAAAGTAAATTTAGGGTAGTAACATTTTAATTCAATGGCCAGATAAGGGTAAGAAAAATTCTGGGGCATTTCTATTTCAATTTATCTTAAAGGAGTTCATTTGGTTTGAAATAAAATGCACTAATCTCAGGTAATCTAACCTTGAGAAGCTGTCAATTTTAAAACAAAAATAAAGTACATGGTGTTTCTGAACCTTTAGACACCCATGTCTCCCCATCCCCTCAGAAACCAACCAACCAACCGAAACAACAACAACAACAAAAACCCCCCACCCCTCCCCAAAACACAGGAGGAAACCCAACCCCACTCTAGAATTTCTGGGATAAAACCATTGTACAGAAACACATGTACAAATTCTTATAGGTCTCTTCCTCCTTGTGCAGATTAAACTATTCACTGAATTTAAGCCAAGCTTGTATCATTTGTGTTCCATGGGAGTTGACTGCCTTGGCAGAAGGAGAACAAAACAAAACAAAATTCATCTGGCTCTCAGTGTAATTGGTGTGATGGTGTTCTAACAAGCATATTTACCTTTCATAGGGCTGGGTGAGTGAACTATTCTAGAACGAATACACTAGAAGAGAGTGCACAAAACAAAAAAAAAAAAAANAGGGAAATCAGGATAGAGACTGATTTTAAGGCCAATTAAGTATAATGAAGACTGGAAAAAAAGTACAGAGGAAAAAATTTGAGTGAGGTTTTACAGTGAACTATTACAGATTTTAATAAAATTAGACCAGTTCACATGATGTGAAACCCCGAGTCTGTTTCATAAAAGCAAAACTGGAAATGGCATCCAAAGAACAGGAATGACATAAATTATGACACTGAATTTCCCTGCACTGTTTCCCTAGAATGTCCAAGCCACCACGCAAAGTCAATATCCAAATAGTTTTAATTCTTACAATTGTATGAGGGCTAATTACATTTCCAAGGGGGATATTGGTCTAGGAGTGGGCAGCAGAAGGCAGACCTTCCATTACAGACCATTAAGAGCTGTGCCTGAGCAAAGCTTACTCCTCTCAGAAGGCAACGAGGGTAGTCAGACATCTCAGTAAAGAGGGTTGTTTGTTTACAAGTGTTTCTCAGACAAACATATGCTAAGAACATCGACATTAAGATGAAGAGGTCCGGGGATGAACACTTGAAAATTATTTAATTTCTGCCATTCAGTGGAACTGTGATGATGCAGAGCACACCAGAGTTTAATAACACAACATAAAGCAGTGCTTTCCGTCTGGTGCTTAAAACTCAATTATTAATTAAAGTGGCTATACTGCTTCTTCTAGCTGTAATGATTTGAAAACAATTTCTGATTCATTGACCTTTGTGTTTAACCCCAGATATTGGATTTGGATGGTGCAATATTTCATGTAAATGTATTTTTCTTTTCCTTGGTGATGACCTGCCCTTCTCCTATCCAAAAACATGGAAAACTTAAGATAATCATGTCTTCCAAATATCTTAATTTGAATTTGATAAATGCCCAATATTGGTGCAGCCTTAGATTATGCCAAGACTGACCACCACTTTGAAAGGAACACAAGGCTTCAGAAAAAAAAACCCCAACATTTCTGAGCACCCGAAGGTGACATGAGGCTTTAAGAACAAGCAGAAATCAAAGTCTGTTTTATACAGGGGTGTATAAAAGGGAACAAGAATGGCTGATGAGATGGGATATTCTCCTTGGCTTTCTGCCATTCAAACATTTCCATATCTGTAATGGGAACTTCGCTGAGAATCTGCAATATTTTATTTGACTATGAGCCCCGTAGCATCCCTAACCAACTCTTAGTTGTCTGTCCCAGTGAGGCACTGCGGCCCCTGTTGGAGTACTGACACTTTCAGGTCAGCTTTGCACAGGGAACCGTGAGTGTTCAGCACTAGGCAGGGTTACAGCGTGGTGCCCATGACAATTCCTGTGCCCAAGGCTGACCTCGGGAATTTATCTTGTTAGTGAAACACGGGGGGAGAAGAGGAAATAAGCTCAGTGCCTGTTTGAACAGGCAGAAGGCAAAAGTTAGGGACCTTTTGTGGAAGACAGACCTTTGAACAGCAGTGCTTTGATCTTCAAACTGTAAGAATGGATTTGTTTCAACACACAGTTGTATGGATGTTGATTACCTGTCTTAGGATCTCACTGGGCACAGCGGTGAGTTTTCCCAGGGTTATTTTTGTCAAAAGCAAATTCATGTTACATATTTGAATAAATCTCTGTTAAGTAGCCACTTAGGAGTGGATGTTTCCAGCTAAAACTGAGGGGACACTCCACATTCATGGGCAGTGTGGAAGGCTGCAGGTAAGACTAAAGATAAGGTTCTCTGTATGCAGCAGAACTGTTTGTGCCTGCTCTCCTGTGGTAGTCACACTTGGTCTGTCAAACCTCCTCCCTTCCCTTCAAGATAGCACTTGTTTTGGATCCTCTTTAATATTTTAATCGGCTAATAGACAAAATAGAAATAATCTGGAGGTACCGACAGTCTGACAGACAAGATTACAGGTGGCAATTTAGCCCCAACAAATCACAAACAGCAGGTGCATTCTGGTGCTTTTTCTGACACTAAGAGCTCAAATCTCTCAGCTTCCTACTCTATCAAAGCATCAGTTTAAAGAAGTTTCTAGAAATTTAATTTTCTATATTGGGAAGATCAACAAACACATTTAAATCATTATCAGAGAAGGATCTATAGACAGAGAGAGTGGATTAAAGCACATATTGCATAACTGACATCTATGTTTCAGTAAACCTTATTCCTTAATAAGTAAAAGAGAGCTGAGGATGAGCCCTTTGGCCAAAGCAAAGAGAAGCAATTTCAGTGCATCAAGACACTGATACCCTGCAGGAGTGAAAGGATAGCTTGGGATGGCCCATAGGACCCAAACACCGTCGCCAAGTTGGTTTGAGATCATGACTGACCTCTCTGAGGTGCTCTAACTGCATCACTACCCTCATCTGTCAGAGCACTGTGATTCAGCTGTATCTGCCACCAGGCACAGCAGTACTACAAGGTCTACATTCTTTTTTTAAAATGAGGCAGTGTAGTCAATCTGAAATTCTATATTGCACTGAAAATACTCATTTCTGATAACAATATCAATTACATATCTGAAAAGAAGAAAACCTACAAACCTGAAAATTAGTATTTGCCCCAGGTAAATACAGAAATCATGGGTAGCAAGCAGTATAAAAAGTGAGGAAGAAATGAACTTTTCCATTAATTCCTTTCTGGTAAGCCCCATCTTTGTAAGCAAAGGTACAAGGATGTGCACAATGCATTAAGATGTGTAGCAATTTAGTGGCACATAACTGTCAGAACATTGGAAAACCCTAGTCACTGCCTGCTACTACACCTGGAACACTGTCATCAGCAACCAATATTGAAAATAGTCATGCTGCAGTTAAATGCTGTTTAATAAGCCACTTAATCAGGACAAGTGATATGAACAAACACTGCAAACTGCATCCAAATTTGTGGGTCATCAAGGAGTTTTTATGATCAATAAAATAATAAAAAGATTTAGCAAATTGCCATCATGCCTTAGGCATATCCTACCACACAGAATTCACCATGTGTCAGGCAGCACCATTCCCTAGCAACATCAAGTGTTATTATTAGCATCCTAAGACCCAAGGTTATTAGTGAGCTGTGAACTCACAATACTCAGAAGATAAAAACCTCTAATAGTTTTATTGCTCTCATTCACCTGCTGGTGTTTTAATCATAATATGTTGTCTCATTAAAAATCATTACATTAATTCTGTGTATGATTAGAATCCACAAAGCCTGTTGCATATTGCCTTTAAAAAAAGAAAAGCTTGGCCTTCTGCAGTCTCTCAGAGTACTTTTGGGTTTAAAGCCTTTTTTGAGGAAAGGGTAAAAAGAAATAGTGGTACACACAAAGGTTTTCCCCTAAGGTACAAACAAAGCCTTGAGAAAACAAAGGTCTAAGCTATTAAAGTGGGCTGTGTGCTGAAACTGGCTTTGTGCGGTAGCAGGTGGAGGGCAGGCAGACTAAGTTTTAGCTTTAGCCACCAGGCTCTGAGCTCCCAGCTCAGTGAAGCATTGTTGCCCCATTTCCCCCAACGCAGCAGTGTCTCAGCCCTATTCTCAGCAGTGCTTCGTGCTTGGCTGGTATTTACTATGTTGGACCCACACGCCCACTAGGAAGTTTTTAGAAGTTCATTAATTATTTTTAAAAACAGTAAGAGCTGTAGAATAAAATCCTTCAGTTGCTGGAAAAACGGTTGGGAACTGCACCCATCTGCTCCACAAGCACATGGGGCAAGGGGATGCCTTCACCTTGTGCTCTACATTTTTCTGGGTCAGATACAATGTGGATGGACTGGGAATCAATACTGCAAAGGCCTTGTGCCTCTCCCTCTTCAAAAAGCAGCACCACAGCTTCCTCCTAAAACTCTGAACAGAACCACGATGCAAATAAGGGTGCCAACAAACCTCAGGTCAGGCAGGCAGGGGAGGTAACCTTGACTCAACCCATGTCAGAACTTTTTGGTTTGAGAGATCAGTGAGTGCACCATGAGTCTCAGCCCTCCCATCCCACCACCTGTGCATGGTCCTGCTCCAGTGACAAGCAATAGCTGGCAGACTGATTTATGGGCAGGCTCAGACATTCACACGAACTCCCCCTTGCTGGCATAGGCCAAATAGCTGGAATACTACACCACAGTTTTACCAGATCCCCGCCAATGCAATCTCACCAAACAGTATGGATGGTATTTGTTTGCATTTAGAGACATTCTGAATCTTATCAGCCCAAACCACAGCACTTCTCACCACCAAGTCTTCCTCTCCACTCCTGAGGTTTAACACTTTCATTTTGTCTTGTTGAGCTGGCAAAAGTATTCAGAGTGAGATTTCTTTGGTTTTGCAGTTTTTCTTTCAGAGGCTTGAATTCACAGAGGCCACAGTATGCAGTTCATTGTCAATCCCTCAGCACAAACTACAGGGTTACAAATTTCCCTGCAAATGGAGAATGTTGTCCCCTGGGACCAAGGGAGTTCCTAGAGCCAGGAAAGCAAGGTGGTCTCAGTGCGATTCAGACTAATCCTGTGTTTGCAAATCATCTGAAAAAGAAGGTTCTGGCTCACCCTCAATACCAGCCTCATCCTCACGTCCCTTGCTCTCTGTCATTGAGCCTTCAGCAGAAATCTGGGGATGTTTCTAAATTAGCTCGCCAGTCAGCATGCAGCAGCAACTTTCCAATTAGCAGCTATTCTTCCACTGTAGTCTATACTCTACGAGTCATTATTCTAAATTTACCTACAAATTGAACAGCCCTCTTTCCATCTCTAATCAGGCCAGGTACCAACATGTTCTAACTCCTCCCTCATCTGATTACATTACTGCTCATTAATTTTCTTCTTCATTGTTGTTATTATTCCAGCTTCACAGCACTGGATTGAGGTTGACTGTTGACAAAAAACAACTTCAGCTGTACAACTCAACCCCTGTATGTCTAGTCTATATTACCAGTAAACCAGGCACATTTATGTTCGCATTTGTTTGTAATGCTTAGTCACGTTCACAAAAGTGTTATGTACCACTGCATAAGAACATCTGTAGAGAAGATTGTACAAATATTTACAGTTGAATTCCAGTTCTTAATCACCTTTTCATTTGTATTTCTCTAGCTGGAACATGACAAATTTCTGTCTGAGGCTGCATTTAAGAAATAGAAGCACCAGATATTTAAGACAAGAACTAAAGACAAAAGAAGAAAACACACCTCCTTTTCACAGGAGAATATTGAAATGACAAAAAACCCTACAAAGTCCAAAAATATTCCAGCATGAAATATGGTTTGAAATATGAAAAGAGACAGGCACCCTGTGTAGTAAATCTCTTGATTATGTGATGACATCTAATTTCTGAAGTTTAAAGAGACTCTACCCTGGAACTTAAGAAATATTCATATCCAAGATGGACAGAATTTAGACCTGCAGCCAACCTGGTTTTCTCTTACTTAGTCTGCTTTTTTTTTGTTTTAAGACACCTTGCACACCCCCTTCGTGAACAGTTTGTGACCCCCCTTGCAGCCCCTCACTTCTCATGTTTCTGCACCAGAGCCCTGTGTGAGCAGAGGCACATGGATACAGTCAGAACTTCCATGTCCAGGAACTCCATTGGCTTTGGACACATCATTCCCGCGTGGCATCTCCATACTACCCATCATATATAAACAACAAAGGGGCAAAAAAATCCAGACTCAGTGATGAAAGGCAGCATGAGGTGCACAGCTACCCCAGCAATTCTCCCAGTTAACAACACTCTGTGGCTTCACCTCACCTCGCCAAGCATTTTTCTCTCCCTCACACTCTGTTTAAGATTCGAACTTTGAATCTAAATCTAGTGTTCAGCAGAGCCCTATCACCTGCACAAAGTCACCTCCTGAGAGAGAAGGTGAGTCCTTGCTGTGTTCCTTGCCCAGCTGCCCCCAGACTACAGTGTCTGGCCACATGCAGATCAGCAAAGGAACCAAACTGAACCCTTTCAGGTTGTGATAATTTAATCTCCCCTTCCCAAAAGATGATTTTAGGAAGGAGGAAAACACTCTTTGTCCATATACCAGTCTCAAAGGCATGAAAAACCCTTTACAAAACTATAATTTTTCTTTCTGAAAGCTAATTAACACCGAGAACAGACACTGCAACATTCTGAGGTTTCCTCTGGCTGACAGTTTTAAATACTGTTTCCTTCAATCTTCATGGACTTCAAATTGAACACTTGCTGACACTTCTAGTGAAATACCATTATTTAATCTGCATTAAAATGCTTCTGATTGTCACACTGAAATTTCCAGCTCTTGTACTCTGAACTATATAATTCATTATAGCCTTTATCTTTACACTAACCATGTCAGGAGCAATCTGTGGATATCCTAATCTTTCCCTTTCTAATACCATAATCTCTTGATCATTAATGAAAAGAGGAAAAAAGAGAGAAAGACTTGCAAAGCTGTTCTGCACTTCCTGTTCCATGTTATCAGTTGCTAAGTCACTTGGCAAAGCAGCCAAGCTTTTCTGTTTTGTTTGATGTTTTCTTTTAATTGTGCTCCCTCTGTTAATCTTCCTGTTGCTTTATTACGCATCACAAGCTTCTTCACTTCCTAGATTAGACCCATAGTTCTTTATTACTCCTTGACATAGCTTGCAACACCTTACCTCAGTGCCCCATTTGTGACTGACATATGATGCTTTATTGAACTAGACCAATGTAACGTGAATGCAAATTACTTATTTTCTAGCACTTTCTCGGATTCTCTTTTGGGGTTTGGAAATGAGAGCAGATTAGGGGAACTCTCCTTATACCAGATGGGACACTTACAGGAATCAACCTTATCTAACACTGAAGTGAGCTCTGTTCAGACAACGAAGATACACTACGTGACATCCAGAGGTCCCTTACAATGTACAGTTTTCTGTGATTCTGATTCCAAACCTACTCTTTTTTTGGCTCATCCTCATGCCTTAACACTAAGTCTTTCTTTTGCTACATGCATGATGTCTTAACAGGAGTATGTGCCCACATATTGCTGAAGGACTACATTCTCAACACAGCAATTCGTGTTCAAATTTTCCCTGCCTGCAACCTCACCCTGTTCTCTTCTGTTCCACAGAAATGCTTGAAATATCTGCCAGAGATTACTCAGCAGCTTGCTTTCCATTTCTTGATGCACTTTCACTTTGCACAGAGTATACATCAGGAGCCGAGACAGAAGGGAGTGCCCTCACCCCCACATTGTGTGTCATGTCCTCACCCTCTGGTTTGTTCTTTATCCTCTTCCAGGGGAATACTCAACTACTTCAATGTAGTATATAATAGATTTCAGGGGAAGAGACAGTGCTGTTACCCTTTCTTTGTTTTTAATGAGTTACCTTAACTGTTTCATTTGAATGGTGCATGCACACACGCTACCATCTCTGTTTAAAGGGAAGAAATAAGAACAACAAATCCCTCCCTTCGATGTCTTCCTCCTAGGTCTACAGAGGAAACCAAAACTTATTTTCACAGTCCCAGCAGAGTACAGGCTGATCATTTCTCTTGCATGGTTCTAAGCCAGTGAAACAAAACTGATAACAAGTTTTAAATCTCATTAAATGCACGAAGAATAACGCATGGGTTATTTGTCACACAAAAATTAGCTATAAAGAATAACCTCTGTATGCAAACAGGAAAAGTTGCCACTAACGCAGAGAGGCATTTTGCCATCTGCCAGAACATGCCACTTAGGAATAGCTGTTTCTTGTATCTAGCTGCTTCCTCAAGGTCACTTCTGGGGAGAGACAGAAACTCACAGCATTGTGTGTTTCTGTCCTACTTATTGGGTCAAATACGAGCATCAGCACACTTGGGGAATGAAGGAGACTCTGCAAGCTTGTGGCTTCTGCTGCATCATGAAATTCATAGCTTTCAGCAGTTCAAGAAGAGCTCATAAGAAGGCAAGAGTGACTCCTCTCCACCTCTGCAGATCCCGCCCAACACTTATCCCACGTCCTCCAGAAGAAGGGCTGTTCTGCACACTGGGTGAGACAAGAGACTCCTTCACAGCCTTTGGACACTGCTGCCAAAGCTGACAGCTGAGGTCGTGGTGAGAAATACAGCCATGGTCTGAAAACTTCATAGAAATATCTGAAATAAGTATTAAACACCTCCTTTTTTTTTTTTTTTTTTTTTCTGGTAGATTAATTTCTTCAGTACAAACAACCAGATGAAGAATTCGAAGGAATGTGCGAGAACATAAGTGGGAAGCTAATGAGTGAGCAGGGTGGTATTACCATGCCCCAAAGTGAGTGTTATCTCTGCACTATGAAAGAAGCTAAAAATGATACCTGTCAACCATGGAACGTTTGCTGTTTGAAGGAATAAGAGATTAAATAGCTTCATGAAATGCCAGAAGAGATGCGTAATTATTCAGTGAGGCACCTAGACCAGATTAATTACAGCTTGGGAAGAGAATTCCTGATAGGGATGGTTCTGAAAGAAAGCCTTCGTGTTCTAGTAACCAACAGAATAATAATAACAATATAAATAAAACCCATCACAGTAAGAACAACAAAACAACAAAGCAAGCAAACTCCCCCCAAACCTCACATGACAGGAACCATTACTTCATGAAGAAGGATCCAAGAACTATTTATCAGTGTCTGTCTTTCTGCTCTAAGCCAGAACATCCAGCTCATATATTTTAGGGCAATTCTCAAAGTATTTTTCAGTAGAATATTGAGTATTACCCTTGCCCTTAAAATAGTGAAAAAAACATATAAATAACTATGCAGAGTCTGTTAGAAAAAGCTTAAACACAGAAACTGTGAAGAACCTCAAGTGACACCAAGGAGATATGAAGAATACAATTCCCTTGAGATTTTAGAAGAAAAGTATTTTTATTCCTCACTTCCTCCATCATCTCCTTTCCATAAGGTATAAGATGATGCTAAAAAAAGTGATTTTTTTCTGTTAGGGGGAAATCTGTTGTTCATAGCAATATCTCTTTCTGGAGGTACAAAGATTATTTGGAGAAAATTACACTCATCTCAGTTGCACTGACTGACAACTGCACTCAGAGAAGCCCCGCGTCACCAAGCATTTTATCAAAGAAAATACCACACACTTCAAGAAGATTATCAGGCTCCTGTACTTAAAATTAAGCATGCAGTTTCCACAAGCTTTTTGGTCTTATACAAGAAATATCAAAATACCATGAAAATTTCTTTAAGAATAACCTCAGCAGCCTTTTACTTCTAATAAAACTAAATACTAAATTCAAGTAGCATCCCGATTTACTGTCAATTTAATTTTTCAGCTGCACTATATCACACAGCATGAATATCTTAAAGGTAATGCAGTTTTAATACCTTTACTTGTAGAGATAGAAAATTTGCTTTGGCTCATACAAAAATCCTTCCCTATGCTCAGTCTGCAGACAAAATTCATCTTTTCAGTTCTCCAAGTCTTCTTCAGTTGCAGGTGACTAACAAACAGCACATGATTCACTGTGATGCCTTCAGAATTGCTTGGATCTGATCCCACATGGATGCCATGCCCTACCTTAGCAGGATAGTTTCAAACTCTTTAGTTTTAAACTCTCCCTCCTGGGCAGGCCCAGGTCCTGGGATCCCATCCTGCAGTCGTGTTCCCATGATGGGCTCCTCTTGTGCTTTTAGGATCTGAGGTGGAGCTGATCACCACCATGACCCCATGGAAACTACCAAACCCAACTCAGAAGGTCTTCACATACCTCTAAAATAGACAAGCTCCTCCAGCACTGCTTTTCCTGGAACGAGGAAGGACTTTCAGCAGGGAACCAAACCAGGAAATACTGCCCACAGGAGCACGGGAAGAGCAACAGCGGCAGAACCAACCCCCAAGCAGCTAATGAGGACAAGACCCAGCTGATGCTTTCCACCACCTGCTGATTGGGCATTTATTGCCTTGCTCTCTTACTCAGACTGGTGTAATTTCCTCATCCCAGCACTACTCTGCCTATCCTCCAACTCTTCTTCCTCTTTGGGAGAAAATCCTCAAAGTCTTACTCTAAGAAAAAAATCCCTCTGAAAGCCCAGAGAAATCCTCCTTTTTCAATGAAAGAGAAAAAGTAAGTTATTATCAGAAGAACAAGCTTACTGCTCCTGCAGTCACACTGATTGCTTTATCTACACCTTCTGCATGATTTTCTATCCTTCCCACTCCAAGTTTTCATTCATTGAAAGAACAAGAATTTCTAGTTGCTCTGTATTTGCAAAATTTTAGTCTACATGGGCTTTGTTCCTCTTTGGTCCTTGATTCCATCGTTATTATAATAAAAGTTGAACATTCAGAAGTAATACACAAATAACTATTAGACAGAAGACTAATTACCAGGAATCAACAACAACAAATAAAAGTTTTCTTAAGGTCTATGCTGTTTGAAAGACTGACTTTCGTCCCTAGCAGTCGAGCTGTGAAAATTAGACTTTGCAGTTCAGTTTTAGGTGTGAGAATTGCCAATGTTGCTGAGAGAAGTGTGGCGGATAACCTGGAATGCAACACACCTGTGTTTGTAAGAACAAGTTAAGTAAGCCTAGTTTTCTTCCTTTTGTCTGAGAAATTTTTTTACTGCTTAGGGATCTGTAAAGAAATTCAACTATTACAGTCGAACATTTTCCATATTTTCTTCTAGTTAAAAGTCTAGCCATTGGTCCACACAAAGATTTTTGCAGAAAATGTTTGACCTCCTTAGATACTGTTATAATTCTCTTAGGGAGAAAAATTGTTAATGGTTAAAAACACACAACAACAGACTGTAACTGCTTTTCCAAGCAGCTCTCTTTTTAAAACATTAAAAACAACAACATTTTTTTTAACATTAACCCCCCATGTGTATAGTAATATTTTTCTTTTACTTTGTTTTTTTTCTTCAAGGATTTTCTTATTCAAAAAAAAATTTTCTATTTGTTTTCCATTTCAAAATCATACTTGTGGGAATGCACCACGTTTTGAAGTTCTCATTCAAAGACAATTCATGAAGAAGGTCTCCTTGTGGTTTTATGCCCACTTTAAGCTGCTTTTTCTGTCTTTCTATGCCTATGCTGGTAGGTGGATTTTTGCCTTCAGCCAGTTCCCCCTATGGGAAGCATGAGGTGGGCTCACAGCTCTGTCAATAAATTTGACATTGAAAAGACGACAAGGTCAAAAGTATTTTCACCAGTCACACTAACGTTGTCATTAGATTGAAGAAACTTCTTATTTATAGGAATTATTAGGATAGTTTTAGGAAGAATCAAAGATCTTCAAAGCTGTTGTGCTGTGAGAAGTATCTTCAACCACAAACCAACAACTTTGGAGAATAGTTCAGACAGTTTAATTGCTGATTATAGGATCTGAATTTGTTTGGTGCTCTCCAATAGCCACTTTCAGCTGAGCAGTCCAACAGGGATTTGCCAGTGCTAAGCAGTCAGCATGGTTTTAATATGAAGCTGTGAGTAACACACTGAACAGCTCCAGATAGCTCAGGCCATGTCCTGTTTGAGGTGCTACACTCCACACCTTCCTTCTCTCAGCCAAGAATATCAACCCGAATTAACAATGACTAATAACATCACACAACACATTCAAGCAATGGCTGATTGACTCAGCCAGCAAGAACTGTTTGTCTTTGTTATCCTGTGCTGCTGCCTGGCCACATTGCTCTCCTCAAGTGTTGATGCTGCGTAGGCAGGTGCTAACAAACAGGAATCTATTGCAATTTCCTTTGAGTAAACTGAAAATGATTAAATGAACACAATAAAAATGAGAAATGTAAGTGTTACTGGAACAGCTATATTTGGCAATAAATCTACCCTTGATTACCTGTTATTTGCTAGTGCTCACTGGCTGAAGACATCGAGCTGCCTCTACTTTGTGCTTCTAGAAAATTTCTGCCCTGGTGAGGCTTCTCAATGGTACAAACTAATTATATTAAAGCATCTTCTTAATCAGTTGTAATTCTGGTATCAAGTACAGTTCAGAAATGTATCAGACCCAAGAAATCTGGCTCATTTGGTCCTATATAATTATTTTTGCATAAAGAAAATGTCTTTACAGTCAAAAAACTCTTGCAAGTGCCAACACAGCCCGTGTATGAGTACATACTCCAAAGCCATGCTTGCATTAATAGAACTACACTCAGTCTGTGCTGCTTCTGTTGCCAGAATCTCTAGAGAAATATCTTGCTGGTACTGGTATTGCTCAAAACCACTTTGAGAGTGCTTTGTTAAAATGACAAAAGTTCAAATCCCCCTTTGGGAGACTGTGGCCAAACCCTCTCCGTTTTTATGTTTTTCAGCACGCCATGAGGTAGAATTTAATCCATTATTTAAAATTCTTTCTAAAGTAAGGTTTGGTTTGGGTTTTTTTTCTGATGATTTTCTGAAGGGTAAAATGTACCCTAGAAGAAATATTATCAATATTCTCTTAGGAATACCAATGTGGCCCTTTTTAGTGATTTTATTTCCTTTTCTTACAAATTAAATTTATTTGGAGAGACAGAACTCTTCAAAGATATTCCCACAAGATCTCTGGTTAGATTATACCACTACTTCAAACGATAATGAATCTGTTTCTGAAAAACAAATGTTTGTCTCTTCCAAATTGTGCCTTGAGTTCCCTTGAGCTTTACAATTCAGTGAGCATTAATGTTACATAGCACAAATAATGGGACTTTTTCCAAGAAGACAGGATGCAGCTGCTGATGATTAATTAAAACTTATAAGATTTGTTGTGTTGCTTTGATCTGTTGCTTCTTTTGTTTCTCCACCTTTTAAGCAAAGGTTCTGTCAAAGCCTAAACGTATGCTGTGTGTTTGTCTCAGTGAATGTCATGCATAGGACCTGCTGCTGAAACTTTTGAAAGAAAAGGACAATTCTTTTCAAGGTGAAAACACTGACACGTTTAACTGTGTTTACGTTATGTTTTTAGATCTGTGTTAACAATATACACAGCTTATATATTCGGGTGATTTCAAGCAGGTGACAGTGACCTAGTTTGTACCCACAAGCAGATATACCTGGAAGTGTCCAAAAAACATGTGGATATGGCTCTAGAAGACATGGTTTGGTGGTGAACTCTGTTGTGGTGCTAGGCTGATGGTTCATGGCTGGACTTGATAACCTTAGAGGTCTTCTCCAACCTTAATGATTCCATATGTGCCAAAAGCCACAGAACAGGTACATAACACCCCATTTTAATGAACATCATTTATGCAGGGAGCCTATACCACACAATATACAATCTGCAGCACCCTACAGAGCACTGATACAGACATTGGGCAAGACAAGAATCAGTCAGAGGCAGCATAAGATGCTGCTGGATGGGTCAGAGTCCATACTGCTGCATGATCTATAGCAACGAGGACATCATTGCTTTCACATCTGTACAGGAAGTAGCACAGCTTCTACCAGGACAAGGACATTGCTTGGCATTATTTGAGGAAAAAGGCTATGCTGAACCAAATCAAATCAGAACAAAAGCAGAGAAACCTGCAGTTCTCCCCCTCCTTTCTGTATTTTGCAAAAGACACAGATGTTATGTGTATTGGAGCCTGGGGCAGAACATCTCATCTAGCACAGACCAGGGGCAGGGTGACATGTATGAACTAGGGGCAGTCAGAACTAGCTTTACCTAGTCTTTGCACCTTTATGAGAGCTTTTATAGAAGCATTTATCTTTCAAGATTTATATGAATTATTGCCACTTAATTTAAATACCAAACAGATTACTTTTCTCTCTGTCAGATCAAAAATATTTAGGGTCACACGCTAAGAAGAGGACTAAAGAGTAATAGAGAAAGCGTAACCATACATACAGTGGTGACAGTGATACGTACTGCTTAAAGCTCTTAGGATAAAAGACAAAGGTCACTTTTCATCCACAGTCATGCCAGTGAAGGTAGTGTCCAGGTACTGAATGAGTGCCACTTGTACTTATGTACCAGTGGATCTTTGGGTGTTAGGGTCCCAGCTCACTATCATGGATTCTTAGAAGCAGTTGCTTTGTTCTACTGAAAGCAAAACGTGGTGTACACAAACAGAATCTTTGGTGCTTTTGCTGCCACCCAGACAAAAATGCCATGGCATGCTGTGGGGAGCAGCATGGCCATGCTGCCTTTGCCACCTGGAAAGCCAATCTGGCTGCTGCTGTGCAAAGAGAGGGTTGGTCATGGGAGGTGATGGCTATTGCTAGAGGAGCATGTGGGGCAAACATAAATGGCTTTCCAGGATTCAGTTGTCCCTGACCTACTCACAGCCATCTTCTCCCAGGGATGGCAAGATTCAGAGTTACCTGTAATACTGGCAAACCTTGAAACAACAGCTATGAAATCAGGACAGAAATTAATTGCACCCTTTGCTCCATCTAAGCAGCTACAAGCTTCTAGAAGTTGGAAGGTCATTAGCTGTCTTAGCAATAAATAATGCAGGAGACGGAATTTTTAAAGAGGGTATAATGTGCCTGAGAGCTGCTACCATGCTCGTTACTGATTTCTGCCAAAATTGCGTGTGTCTTCATGGATGAAAGTAGTCAAACACCAGATCTTGAGATCTTGATTTGAGCTGGCATCATTTTAGTTGGTATTTTCAGTCTGAAAACAGCACAGATATGTTACAAATTGATGCTTGTGACTGGCAGGTTTCAACAGCGTCAGAGGAACTCATCTACTCATCTCCCCATTTGGATTTATCTTAACCCTGCTATGGAGTCTGACTCTCCTCTTCTGGGTTACTTGCATACAACATAGATTTGATTTGATAAACCTCAGAGAGGTTTGAGAATTATAAATTGTAAGAAGGACATTATCCTCTACACTCCTCATTCCTCTCTGCCCTTACATCCTGCTCAGAAATCAACTCTTTTGACTTAACAAGGACAGTCCCTACTACTGTGTAATCTGTGCCGCAGAAAGAGAGCTGTTTGATTTATATTGAACCATTTTAATTAAAAATTGTAAACATTGTGTTAAAGGACATGTCCTCATTCTGCCACACTTTAACTCCTTGTTTTAAACTTTCTACTTCTCTGCCACGTAATTGTCAGGAGATTTCTAACATACCCTTTTTAAATGAAAGGTTTTATTTTTAAAATTAGTTTTGTGATTTGGCACAAACTTGACGAGGCGGAAGGTGGCTGTGCAGTGAAGACAGCTGAACTGATTCATTATGAAAGGTATTATCATGTATGGAAAAAGATTAATTATTCTGTAGGTCAAGCCTAGAGTTAGGATGCTAATTTGCTAAGTGAGATAAGCATTTTAGTAAATGAAATAATTAATTTTTTTTTCTGGCACAGAGAACTAGATGTCCACCTGCAAGGTGTGTGTATGACAATATAATAGTCTGGGCTTTTGATGGGGGGAAGTTTTAAGAGTTCAAGTAACAGCTAATATTTACCTAGTAGTCTGAGCTGCTATGTCATTTTTCAAAGTTACAGATAAAAAAATAAAAGCCCTTGGATATCCGGATTTTGTTGAAACACAGTATGGAGAGACCTTGAGAATGTAAAGGCAAAAAATAGATTCAAGGGGTTGCGTTACTCAGGAAAAATCTGTCTTCTCTGCTGAATGAGGCAGACGTGCCATCTAACAAACCATTTAAAAGTATTGCTTAGGGACTGCTTGTGCTATATGAAAGCTGTTCAACTTCCTCTTTCTGCCAAAACAACTTCATTTTGATATTTTCACAGGCATGGTTCTTGTTGTTTCAATTTGTTTCTTATTCCAAACCTCCTTCAGAACAAGGTGGTTACCTTTCAGACACCTGAAGAGACGCCCTCACATTTTGAGTTTCACTTTGCTTACAGTGAACTGGGAAAAAACATATCAAAACAAGTGAGCACAAGCGTTTGGGGGTTTGTATTTAAAAGAACAGGAAGACATAAGCTCCTTGATGAGACAACTCAACCTTTTACATCAAAACTCAGTCGCGTGTAACAAATCTAAGTGCACGTGCCAGGCCCCTCGGGAAGTCTCGTGGTGGTGTGTGCTGCTTCTGTAGGTATGGAAATGTGTGGGTAGATGTTGGCATTCTCTACTCAGTATTTCAAATTTCTGATTGAAATCAGACAACCAGACAAACAAGATGCAAACCAGAGGAACACTCTGAAAGATTCAAGATGAGCTTCTAGAAGGTTTGTGGGCCGAGTGCACAATCACACAGGCTACAAATTGTGGTCAAAGAAGCAAATCTGCTGCAAGTTTATTCAACTGCATATAGTGAAAAGAAACCTTGAACTTTCTTTTCAAAGAAATATGCTTTTATCAAAGAAACCTCTGCTTTCATCAGGTTTGCTTCCTGGAAATAACAAACCCAATGTTTGCTTCATTCTTCCTCAGTAATGCTGGTGAAGTGCAACATTATTCAACTCTTTACTAACTGTACTCCTATTTTAGCCCTCTTTAGTAAGCTTTTTATCAGATAGAGAGTCAGTCATTGCACAAAAGAGAAAAAAACCCCAAACAAATGGTAGGTAGAAGAATATTCAATACTATTGATAAAATATTCAAAATTGCAACTATTACCTTTCAATTAGTGGGATTCACTTACAACCATCCTTAAAAATGTATGGTCTGTAATGCTTCCTCATAATGAGGAAGGAGAAGTTCTACTTGGCTCATGACTTTTGGACTTGGAATTACAGCGGATGATGAAACCACAAGGTTTGCAATAAAAGGCTAAGAGCTGGCATCAGTAAATAACATCACCCCATATCAAAAATAAGCAGCTGAACCAGATCTTTTACAGACCAGATCCTCGAGATTTCAGGGCTGTGTATTCAGATGGCCAATGCTGCAATTAGGGTTAAATTTTCAAGACTATCTAAGCTGCTAGGTGAGACCAAGTTTTCTTGCTGCACTCGTGCTGATACTAACTTGGCATACCTTCGAATGATTTTAGCATTCCATGTGTTGAAGTTTTTTGAAAACGTACCTTCTATATTGGTGCTGAAGTGGGAGCTGACAGCAGGTGTGTGTATATTAATATTTGGATCCTACCAGGACAGCTTTTGCAGTAAATCTCTAATCCATGCCCATTTCTTATGCTGTGTCTCACCTAGTGAAGCTGCCTCAGACTGTGCAAACCTGGATCTTTCCAGTTCCACGCTGAACTGAAAGATGGGACCAAGAGCTGGTCTGAGTTACCCCTTCCATCTCCATGAATACGTGCAATGTATTTTTGAACTGTTTTGTTCTGCATATCTGCTCCTATTGCACTGCCCAACTTGCTAATACAGACACAGACATCTCTAGAGAAATTGCCTCTGTACTCTTGGAAACATGATTTTAGTGACATAGTCACCGTGCAGAGGGGGGAATGGAGCAGAAACACAGCTCGGAGTTGTTTCATCACTGAGGAAGCTGGGAATAGTGTGGCTAAAGGTTTCTCCTCCAGGAGATGTAATCCTATGCTTATCTAGTCTCGGTGCTTTCAGCATGACCCCAATTTCAGTGCTTGCTGCTGCACCGTGCCGTGAGATGGTACCAAGGTGTGGCTGAGGCTCAGAGGGCATCTCTGCACGCTGATGCTCCTCTCTGTCCTGCTTCTGTGGATCATGGAGGGCACAATAACTTCCTAGGACCCAGCTCTGAGGTAGCCAGAGAAACAACCCTTTTTGTCTCTGGTGCCTCCTGAAGTTAACAAAGCAGCAATCATCACAGGGTTCTATTCTAACTAAAAGAGTGCTGGGGAATGTAGCATTCAAAGGGAAAGGTAGAGGTTTCCAGTGGAGAAGGCAGGAGGGAATCAAGCAGAATGTAAAATGCAGAGAGAAATTAATTCAGCTTTCTGCATGCAGTATACATTGCTAGCAATTGCTACTTGTACATTGAGCTCAGGGCAATATATCACAAAATTATTTCTCTGACCTTGTGCACATTTCTTTCTCATGAACTAGGTCTTTATGTTTGATTCATAAAAGCACAAGGGAACTGCAGAATATTCAAGTGTATAAAAGCAATATGTAGGACAGACTTTCCTTTGCTGTAAGATGAATGATGAAACATTTGCACAAAGATGAATAAATTAGTTTTGTGAAAAACAGTGGTCTAATAGTTTGAGAAAAGTATGTGGGAAATATGAGTTTTCTTATTCTGTGGCAATCACCATGCTATTTGGGCACTTTCCATAGTTAATAGGACAGTTTTGGGCCTGGTAGTGGTTCTGAAACTTATTCTTATGGAATCTGTGAAGTCTATAAGGAATGCATGGGTGTATGTCCAAAGGAATTATGAATCCTGCATATTAGGGGTAAAACCACAGCAGATCCGATGTTTTACTCCAAGCATCAACATTTAATCTTAATGCCTTCCTTCCTTCCTGGGGAAATAATTATGATATGACTCTAATTCAAAGCCAGAGGAAATCAGTGCTGTTTGTCCAAATATATTAACTTTTGGCTACATTGCGTGGCTGCAACCCCCTGTTCTGTGGAATTAAAGCATTTGACAGCTAGGGCAAGTTTGTTCTTAAAGTACTACCAGGTCAGGACAAACTGGGACAAGTTTTAACACATCCCTTCGCATGTGGGATAGGTCCCTATCCACTGTAAGTCCTTTCCCATTTTATTTATTATTAGGTATTTACATTTGCATTGCCAAAGCAACCTTGTTCATCAATGATTATATGGGTAGCCTAGATACCTGCATCAGACTGTAGTTTTTTGAGTGACTGCATGTAGATAGATGGTTAAGGGCTTTGGAAATTCCACCAAGATCACTGTCTCTCTTTAGTCGTTGGCTTTCTTTTTTAATTGAAATCAGAAAACCTATTAAAACTTGAAATTAGTACAACTTTTAAATGAAAAAAGCTGCCAGACAGCCAAGTAAGGCTCAGAATGAATTTTGGCATTTTAATGCACAATGAATTAACAAAGGTATCCAGATAGGTATCTAGTATCTTTTTGACATAACTGATACCTATATAACTCAAATCCTTATTAAGATAACTAATGTATTAAACCAACATATAGCAGAAGATTAAAAAAACCCCAAACAACAAACCCAACCATGAAGTCACACATCTAAGGGAGAAAGCTGCAGAAAATTTACTCAAAGACAAAGAAATTATAAATCCATTTGCTATTTTTATCACTTTTAAGAAGTACATTAATTTCCCTCCCTTTTCCTAATTTTATCCAAACTAACAATTAAAAAATGTCGAGTAGAATTGCCATTTTCAAATACAATGATAAAGGTTAACACCTGAGTTTAACTAAATATCTAAGTTAAAAAAAAAGAGCTACAAAAAAAAGTTATCAAATTTGAAGATTCAAGGAAAGAAAACCAAATCTCCAAAGACACATATATGCAAAAATGAGCACAGCATCTAGATTAAACACTTTCTTCTAAGAAAGTCTACAAAATGACTAAGAATTCAAAACAAGCAAGATGGCACTTCTAGAAGAGAAAGGAAAAAATTCTTGTGGGCTTGGAAGTGCACCAGCATTGCAAACCCTATTAAAAATCTATACAAGGGGCTAACCCAGAACTGTTTGTTCAGCTGAGGTCTTGGAGCAGTGAGAGTGTTTTGCTGACACACTGCCCACTGTTGTACGCAGTGCCAGGTGCAAGACAGGTCAGGCTTGGCCACAATAATTCAGCCTGTCAGCTCCAGGGCAGGGAATGCTGGTGGCTTTAGTGACCATCCAGAATTTGTTCCTTGTATAGAGTTGGAAGGGACCTCAAAGATCATCCAGTTACAACTCCCTGCCATGGGCGAGGACACCTTCCACTAGACCAGGCTGCTCAAGGCCCTGTCCAACCTGGCCTGGAACATTTCTAGGGATGGGAGCATTCACCACTTCTCTGGATAAGCTGTTCCACTGCCTTCAGAATTTTTTTGTTATACCCAATCTAGACCTACCTTTTTTCTAGTTTGCTGGATTTGACTACTCCTTTGTATCTAGAAATACAGCAATTGCAGAAAAGACACGTGTAAGCTCACAAGTAGAGAATATTTTACTTTAAAAACTCAGGATATGGCTTCAGGAACTCTGAAGCCACCTGAAGTCATGTCAAGAAATCTGGCTGAACTGCTGGAACTAGACTGCCACCTACACCCAGCTAGGAAGTCTCTATCCAGATTAGATATCTATGTTTGTTTTCACAGCTCAGTTCTTATGTCAGTTTTCCCTTACCCTGCCAGGTCGCATGAGAGGACTTGTCTGGGAACTTACTTTCTGCTCTGACTTGACTTTGCTTTTTCCTTCATCTCAACCAGAAATTTTGGTGGGAAAGGCAAAGGTGGTATTACACAGCAGAACTTGGAGGGAGAATAGGGCACTCAACGAAAGCGGTTAAGAATTGAATTATGAAAGGTTTCCATTTACTGGGAGAGGGGCAAGTTTGCCCTGTAGCTTCACAGAAGCTAGAAAGTTCAGATGATCCAGAAATAAGTGGCAGACAAAAATTCTAAAGAGAATTGGTTCCAACACCCATGGGGAAATGACCTCTTCTGTACTTTACAAAGTCTCCACGTTAAACAGATAATATGCAGTGCAGAGTTTCTAAAAGGTGTGCTTTCATTATTTTCTATTTTTTTTTCTAAAAAGACTGCTTCAAATAGCTTTTTTTCAATATATTCTTAGGAGGGCACCGCTGTGTGTTTGTCTGAGAAGGTGGAAGTCGTGTTTTGTGCGAGCCACACAACAACGGCACCAGTCATGTGCAATTCAGCTCCTGAAGAGAAGTTTGCTCTAGCCTTTAATGCGGCTTCTTTTCGGATATGCTCTGGGAACCACACACCATTATCCAGTAGCAAAAGAGTAATAGGTGTGCAATAATTATGTGGAGGAAAACTATAATCTTCAAGAACACTGGGCATTTTGATTTCTTGTTTTAAATGCATTTGAAGCACTTTCAGCATAATAGACTAAGATAAGCAGGCAATTCTCATGCTTTCGCTTTGTGCCATACTCAAAATGAAGTTTCCTTTGCTTCTGTCAAGGCAAACTTCATTTGGCACAATGGTGCTGATCTTTGTTGCTTTCAACTGGTTTAGGTCATCAGTAATGATATGTGTTTCAAGCCCTACAAGTGTCTGGAACAAAGATCAACCTATAAATCCCAGTCAAAGCTCTACTCATATTTTCCCTAAGCACGTGCCTGAGCTAACTTTAGTTATGTTTATTTCACTATTGGTTGTCATTTATTTACTCATTTTTCTTTAGAAGCATTGCTTCTTAAGGAGCTTAACATCTTTGCACTTTACATCTCCGTGAGCTACACGGATAGAAATCCAATGCGAAACCACTACAGTGGCTCTTCAATTTTACTCATGTAATTTACAGACAACTTCTCATTTACTCTACATCTGTTGCTAATGATTCATAGATTTGAACAGTATTAGTAACTTTCTGACACCTCATGTTCAACTTCTCTCTTCCAGCTTGTCTTAGACTTGTCATAGAACATGATGATGTTCCAAGCAAAGGACATTTTGTGCTTTATCCGATTTCATCACTTGAATTTTAGTACAACAATGAAAAAAACACCCTGACCTGTCTTCCTTATGAAGGCTATTGTGCTGTCATATTGAAGACCTTCTCGCTTTTACTGGCGCTAAAGAGCAAAAGCCTTAATTATTCCATCATTAGTTAACTAGACAGAGCAGAAATCATCCTACCATGCTTTCATTTTATTCTATTTTATTCCTAGCTCTAAAGGTTCTTCTGGCATTTCCAAAGCATAATTGGGTTATTTCTTCAAGTCTTTTTATTTGTGATTTTTACATCTGACAAAGACACTGTTCCTTGTGCTAATGGTACGTTATGCAACACCCTAATTTCTAGTATGTTTGAGGACTTCAGGATAGTGTGGGTTTTACCATCAGACACAGAGGTAACAATTTTTGTTAAAGAAAAAAGCAAATAATTCATTGTTCACATTCTTTTGTCCCAAGCTCACTCTCACCTCCTAAGAGTGAATCACACAGGTTTCTGCTTTTGAATGAGAGCCAGAGCTGGTAATGAGCCACATGCATCAACTGTGTTTACATTTTTCTTTCAGAGCAGTTGGTGGCTTACATAAAAATACAAAACGTAAGCTTCACATGGAAAAAAAATCTCAATGAGATTTTCCCATTTTCTCATTCATAAATTAACAATTTCCTAATTCAGTTTATTATTTAGTCAAGTAGTCAATAATTTAGTCAAGCACAACAGATCACGATTATTCTGCCAAAGGCATATGAGAACTTCCAGAAGGTGGAAGGCAGAGGGGCAAAATTGCTCCAGAGGAGTTGGTCAATATTGAAGATCAATAATTACCAAAGAAAAAGAGCTGAAGCTGAACAAAATTCCAAGTAGAGGGTTTAATACAAGAGCCTGGCTGTTTTTACAGCACATTTACTGAGTGTAAATGTGCAAGAGAGATGAGCCCCCAACAATCTGGATTAGGGACAGGCTGGCAGTAGCACAGCATGGCAGCTCAGATGTGACCTCTGCACACATAAAACAGAGATCTTTAATCTCTGCCATTTGTGTCTTGAAAAACTTCCAAAACCTTGTTGGCTCTTTTTAGAAATAAATATTTTTCTTTACTTATATCTTAACTTGGCTTGAATGAGGAGTGATTCAGCTGGTTACTGGTGGCATTCAGTATGCCTGGGCACAAAGAACTGTAATCTGAGCTCTAGGCCATCCCATAGAGTTCACCATGAATTAAAACACCTGCAGCTGATGTGAGAACCAATTCTAAGCAGCAAATCATCTTCCAGTGAACAACATTAGCCAGGAAAGCCCTCTGGAATGCAGTAAAGTGGGGAATATATAAAAGTCCTAAGTGTTCTGCAACAGCATTTTTATTGGGGGGCTGACTTTTATGGGCCATCACCTGATGACAGCAGAGGATTAGTTTAATAAAATATTATACGTTTTAGACTTTTTCGTGGAAAAATAATATATTTTCACATCCTCATTTGGGAATATGTACCAGCTATAAGAAATAAGGTATGACACAGTGGAAAGTTCATGTTAGGGGATAATTTAGAGTTGTCAGATACTTTATATCTTTCCCCACCTTTTCCCACTTTTGAAAAAGGTGGATCTGCTTGCTGACATGGTAGGTTGTAAAAAAATGTCCAAAAATCTCATAGACCTTGTTTTGATTTTTGGAAGACTTCAAGGGCATCCATACCATGGCTGTGTGATGGTCAGTGTCTTCAGCTACTTCTGCCAACAAGTGTAAAGGAGCTTTTTCTCTAAGTTAAAATCTCGGGAGCAGCCAAACCACATGAATCATGAAGCTTACCCAGTCCTAATCCAAGTAACATAGGGGTATCCTCTCCCTAAATATGGAAGTTTGCCCATTTTTTGATTACCACTGTATCTGCAGATTGAATAGCACAGGTATTTCCTCTTTTTCCTCCAGGATGGGAAAGGTGTGGCAGAGCAAAGGATGGACAAAAGAAAAAAAGATCTGAAAATGAATTTCCTTCTACACCACCCCATGGGATGGTGAGCTAACAAAATGATAGTTTTAAAAGTACTGGTTGGACCTTGAATTAGCTTGTTAGTTAAATGTTCTGCTTTGCATTTTTAGCAGAGAAAATATTGGAAAATAATGTGCTTGACTAATCATTATTATTTACAATGGAACATGAAAATTTCCGTCTAAAGTAGTCAAACATAAAATTTGCTATAACCCTCATAATATTAGAAATAAATGAGCTGTGAAAGGTTCTGTAGTTTGTTCCTTTTTTAACATCTACTTTCAATTTTATTTTTGCATGGACCTGTTCTTACATTCAGCTACCCTCAGTCCTTTTACTGCCATGCTTTGGCAGTCACAAACACTCCTGTTCTCCAGCCACGCTTCCTTTTTTCCTCTAATGAATTGTAGCATTTTCTTGTGTATGAGGTGTCTAAGGGATGTGCAGCATGTGTGTATGCACACTGCTCTTATGGTTCCTGGCTCCTCATTTCTTCTAAGAATTCATCAAAGGGCCATTAAGCAGCTCTTGGGCTTTGGTGATTAAGCCAGCAAGGGAAAAAGGTAAACACTGATGTTTAATTTATTGCCACTATTATAAATTCTCATGGAATGGGAAGAACTATATTACTCCACTGAGTTTTACACATGCACATTATACTTAAGAGAAACTGTCTACAAACCAATTACATTATCTTAATAGTCCAAACTTAGGCCATATTCCTGCAAGATATACAAGGGCTCAAGACTTTAATGTGATTTACATAACGCATGGTTGAAACATTTCGCTACCACTTCTTTTATAGACAAGGTGTGCTGGTAAGTGCATGCATTAGTAGGAAAGGCTCATAAAATTATTGACTTTTAAAAAAATATAATCACCTGATGTTGCTTTTTCCTTAATGTTTACTATTTCTTTTTCAAAGATTTGGATATACATCATGAACCTTTTCTAAACAAACTGCAGTTAGATTCTTTTAAAATCTCTGGTTCATTGTTTTTGTTAAAGTTGTTTTCAACTGCAAGTTCACCTGTGGTTAGAGCTGTCAGAAAAACAAACTAATCAAGTAATTCAAGACAGACTTACAATAAAAAAATCTCAAGAACTATTCAAAATACAGGTGATAAATAAATGCTTGAATAGGATTTTTAAAAAATACCTATGGATATACATAGTGCAGTAAGGATGACTGAGGCTGGCCACCTTTCATCTACAGATTTAAAACTGCCAGCCCATCTTCCATCCCAGACAAAAGAGTATATGGAACCAAAACAGGCATACAGGGTTTCTGTCCATGGCAAACCCAACTAGCGTCTGAGAGTCAGAAGCTCAGGGTTTTTCTGAGAGAGGGGTTTCAAAGAGACTGTTGTGCTTAGTAGCTGTCAACAGAACTATATTCCATCAATTCCATTTAATTCTCTTTGGAGGCTGTTTATACTTTCAGCCTTTTGTGATAATGAGGGTATTAGAACACCTCTTACTCTTTCTGATATGAGAAATGGGAATAATAGCCCCTATCCACCTTCTGCCTAGCTTTAATGATATTACATACTTTCAGGATACATTATTGTAGCTTCCTCTTTGTCAAGCTGGAGTGTCCTCTTTTATTTCTACTTCTGGTTTTGACTCTCTGATTTAGCCTGTTCTTACATGGAAGCTGTTCCATACTTCTACCATTTTTTAAGACTGAGGGACTATGGAATCTTAGGGGTTGGAATATTATCAAGTTAGGGTTAAAGAACATCTAGTCCCAGCAATTGCTGCCATGGGCAGGGACACCTCCCACTAGACCAGGTTGTTCAAGGCCTTAGCCGATCTGGCCTTGAACACTGCCAGGTCTGGGGCATCCACAACCTCCTGTTCCAGTGTTTTACCATCCTCACAGTAAAGAATTTCTTAATACCGCCTCTCTTTCAGTTGTGCCCATTAGCCCTTGTCCTATCACTACAGTTCCTGATGAAGAATCTGCCTCCAGCTTCCCTGCAGGCCCCTTCAGATACTGGAAGGGTGCTGTGAGGTCTCTGTGCAACCTTCTCTTCTCCAGGCAGAACCACCCCAACTTTCTCAGCCTTTGTAGAGAAGGTGCTCCAGTCCTCTTATCAACTTTGTGGCCATCCTTTGGACTTCAAAGTTCCATGTCCTTATGTTGTGGGCACCAGAACATAGGGCTACTCCTATCTGCCAATAGAGGGCTTGATCCAAACCATCCTCCTACAATTTCATAAGTGTTGCACATATGTGCACAGTATTTCTTTTTAATTTCATTCTTTTAATAGTTTCTAGCATAAAGTTTAGCTTTTCTAGCACTGATGATGTTTCTGGAGAACAAACACCAAGATCACAGCGACTCCAGGATCTTTCCCTGACAAGTAAGGGCTAATGCAGAGCCGATTACTGTGTTTATGTTAACTCAGGGGCACTAATCTGCATTTATCAATATTGAAACCTGCCTACTGTCCTATGGCATCAGCAGAGCCCACTGCAGTTCCTCAGGCAGTTTTGTTTTGGCTGCCCTGATTGGCAATTGCAGGCAGTGGCACCCTGTGATCACCTTCTCTCACTGCCCACGCCCTGGCTGTGCCCAGTGGCACCAGTCCTGAGCCATCTCAGAAGTCCCCCTCCTCATCCTGCTGTCCCCTGTCAGAAGGGACGGCTCAGCTCAGCTCCTGCTCCCTGCCTTTTTAAAGACATGCTCTTTCCCTAAATCCTGATCAAATTTGGAATGGGTCTGAAAAACACTGCAATAGAAATATCTTCTTGTCCACTAGAGGGAAGTACCTCCATAATTAGGATTTGATGAGTGACCACACAGATCAAAGAAAATAGTGTTCTATGTTTCTAAATTGCAAAACAACGCTTGTTTTGAACTTTAATAGCAATAATTTAATGCATGAACGAAAATCTACTTTTAGGAAAGACATTGACACATTAGGTAATAAATAACCTTTTCAACTCAATTGTGTTAGGCTTGCTTTAATGCAGACTTCTGTTCAATAAAAGCTATCTTATGACTTAATAGTTTTACAGGAAATTGCTGTAGAGGAACAATTAAAGGAAATGAAAGTTAGAATTGTATTTCTAGCAAAATCTGTGTGGTATTCAACTCTCATAAAATAAAAATACCATTAACCTTTAATGAAATGACGTTAAATTACTTTCAAATAGTTGTCACTCTAAAACTGAGTCATAAAGAGAAGTCACCTGAACACTGTTCTGTTTATCTCTGCAGTGACATACGTAAACCACCCTTTTTTCAATCTTCTGCTATTTATATGCCACCATCAAAGAAACACTGGTTAAGGTTGAGGTGCTGATCTACTGAAGCATTTAAACTTATCAGTTGTTTCATAAGAAGAGAGCATGCTAGACACTCAGTCTGCCACAACCTGAATTGTTTAATTCCCACAAAGTTTAGAAATTTATGTATGAGAGGACTAGGTTTTATACAGATACAGTATGATCACATTACATTCTGACTTTATTTTTTCTTACTCAGCTCTAATAGAGACCCTACCATTTTACATAACATTTTAGAAAGGCATCCACAAAAGCAGTACTACAATGACTTCAAAGACTGATCACTAAAATTCTCCAGCTGACTTAGAAGCTTATAAGATTTCCACTATTAAACCCTTGTGTAGTGTTCTACAAAAATTGAATGAGGTTTGAGCTCCTACTTCACTGTAACTCTCTCCTACCACTATTTTGAACTTTGATGATCAAATAATAGTCTAAGAAGAATTTAGTAGGAAACCAAGTGTAACATGGATGTAAAGTCACTGCCTGTGTTTAGGCAGTAGTGCAGATATCTGACCCGAATTCCTTAACATTGTCACTTAAATGCCTGAGTGAAGGGATCTTCTTTTCATTTTATCATAAAATTACTGTTCTATTATAAAGGAAAAAAAAACCCAAACAAACAAGAAACAGGTGACAAAATGCCACAACAGTGACTTTTGTTCTTGACTGCCAGAGTCCTGCAGTCAGTTTCACACAGAATAAGCCCACCAAAATTCTCATGGCTGCAGTACTCTGCATTTCACTTGGATCCTTCATTCTCTTCAGCAAATCTTCCTATTATTTGCACCTATCAGTTAAAAAACTTTCATTTCCAGGAAAGAACAACTTCCGTTATCTTGAATCATTTGTGGTTTAGGATACTGTTGCATGGAAATTATCACTAAAAAAAACCCAAACAAAGTACCCCAACAGCAACAACAACGATAATAAAAGCTTCAAGACAGTCCTAGAAATTCTCCCTTCATGTTTCCTGAGGAGAAAGCAGGGCTGCCCTGTGCTGCATTCTCTTTTCTTTCCCTTGTGATTGCCTCGTGCCTTAGGAGGAATCGAGGTGAGAGGCAGCTGCAGACAGTGCTGCATCCTTGTTCCGTGCAAACCAGAGCCCCCTTGATGCTCCCCAAGCTGCTCTAGGAGCTGCTCTGCTCAGGGCAGTGGTCAGAAGGACTTTCCCTGCCCAAACACAGCCAGCCAGGGGATACATCCTTCCTACAAGCACAGCCCCCCTCCTCAGACGTTCTGGAGGAAGGGTGGGTGGCAGGGGCCGTGCACTCCGACTCCCTCCCTTGTCTGGGGATCGGGATCCCCTGTGTGCAAGCGGGAATACCGGGGCCTTGGCTGGTGCATTCACAGCAGACCACGAAAAGATAAACCTGCAGCATCAAGGTTTTTACAGATCAGTTCCTTGAACTACACGGTAGAAATTATTTTTAAAAAGCAAAACATTGTGCTCGTGTTTTGTTTTTTGTTTTTTTTTTTTTAAGCTTAACACAAAGTGACAGTTGACTAAACAGCTTTACATAAAATTTCCATTTCCATTTGAAAAGCTTACATTTGCAATAAACATCCCTTGCTGTCTCCATTCCCAAATTCTAGCTTTGCTCTGGAAAAACCCTCAAACACTGAAATAAACATTATTTCTAAACTGACTCCGCCACCTCACTTTCTCCTTCACAGCTCCATCTCTTAGATAACATTAAGAGCTTCAACTTTACAAGGTGTTTTCCACTTCACACCAACATACTGTGAAACAAATCACTCATCTGCAGAGTGAACTCTGCTTTGTGAGGTTTTCGCTTTGGGTTCTGTTCTGAGCACAAACTGAAAAAGAAGATGCTCACTTACCACAGAAGAGTCGCTGCTGAGTTTTGAGCAGCAGAACTGTGAATGAGTGGTGCACACAAGAGAGCATTTAAATGACATAGCTTTCCACTGAAAACCAGAGAATTTTGACCCAGCTTTCTGAAGTCTAAAGCCTATAATTAACAGCGACTAGGCTACATAAGGCTAATGGATTGCCTATGTAGCCAGCCTATCATTTTATTTAAAATATAATGGAAGCAAAATGTTCTCTCTGCAATCAGCAGGTTGTGGCAGCAGAGCAGAAATGAACACAGAGGATAGGTGGGTGTTCTTTTGCTGGGTATCAAAACCTTGTTGAAGGAAACACATTTCTTTTGTAAGACTACAATGGAGATGTGAAAAGAACAAGGAAGGATTTCAAAAATAGAGTGCATGAACAAAGCTTCACACTGAATAGGTCAGAAAGGGGTCCCTGCTGTCTGAAGACAGGCAGAGCTATGCCTGGCTTGTCTTTTTTTTTGCTGCATGCTGCTTTCAGACATATACACAGGCTGCCTGGTGGAGAGTGGGGTGGGTGATGTGTTAGACTGCTCAGGGCTGGCTTACCCCTGAACCCTCAGCTGTCTTTGACAAGCATCCTCCTACAGAGTAACCAAAAGGTAAAATTTCCACCAGTAGCCACTAATTTGGTGCACTTCAAGAGCTTTTGTGCCTATGTCTGGAAAACCTAAGTGGCAAAGTGAGATGTCTGAGAATTTGGTTCACTGTTTTCCTGCAGAGACTTCCCATTCCTGCATAGTTTAGAACAGCATGATATCAAAAAAATCTTTTTTTTTGTTTTAGTAATGTCACACTTCACAACCTTTCTAATTCCTGGTTTCTGCACCTACTGTAGCTAGAGTAAAACCATACCTATAGTAATATCATTAGCAATCTATTCCACATAGATATCTAGTCATAAAGACAAATAATATTAAAAATAAATCACTAAATACAAAGAGTTAAGGTCAACTGATAGAGGTGACAGATTTTTTTAAAGGTCCATTATGGGCAAACCTGTTCCTTGACCTTTAAAAAAATAAAAGGCACGTATACAGTTTATCTCAGGTGACTAGACATAGGCAGAATGGACATCTGCTACCACTGCAGTTATTCAGGCAACAACATTATTTCTGTTATAACTGTATTTCCCTGGTATTTTTCAGGCATTCATAACTTCCTGAAATATTAATGAGTGCTGAGATCTATTATGCACCTAGGACTCAGTCTTGTGATGTATGTAGCTCTATGGCCCTAAGCTGGCACGAGAGCTTGTGTTCACATGCTCTTCTAGAATGAAATCAAAACAGCAGAAAACAAGGCTGGAAGGCACCTTGAGGGTTCATGGAGCATCGCCTGGCATTCCCACCCCATGGATGGATAATCATACATTCTTCTAATTTATTCTTAGCACCCTCCAATGACAGAGGAGTGTGCCCACGTTTGCCTTCTCAAACCTCATTACTGGGGCTTCTGCTGAAGCTGAGCCTTCCACTGCCAACCCGTTTGGGGTTTTTTTCCAGGCTTATGTATCTTGGATGGAAGGAATAGCTAGTTGATGCTTGGACAGGACTTAATAACAGTCTTTGAATACCTATGGGGATCTCACAGAGGAGATGGAGCCAGGCTCTTGACTGAGGTGCTTGGCAGGAGGCAATGGTCATAAATTAAAGAGAGACAGGAGCCGGGGAGGTTCTGGATGTACAGCAGGACAATATTTTTACTATGAGAATCATTATGGACTGGATGAGACTCTCTCTCTCCTTGAAGGTTTTCAGGATCTGACTGTTCAAAATCCTGAGCAACTTAGTCTGAATTCATTGCCCCTGCTTTGAGGGAGAGGTTGAATTAGAAACCTTTTGAGAACCCTCTTAACCTGAATTATTCTGTAACTCTAATTCCATCTCTACAGAAGACCCTTACTATTAAACTGCTTTTATCTAGCTTAAAAATATATTCAGCCTCCCTTCACAAGATGTGTTTTCCATTAATCTGGTTGTTATTTCTCTCTTCTGGTCTGCCTCGGCATTTGTCCTCTCCTGAAGGGCACTGAGCCTCTGGTTTTATATGACGAGAACACTTCTCCAGACTGAGGCCAGAGATATTATCAGTGGCAGCACAGAGAGTCTCAATTGCTTCATAAAAGCTGAACCATCATTTGAGATGGTTACATAAAAGACGATAACACCATGGAACAGTATATACAGGATGGTGTTTTGAAATATGAATTCTCTGTAAGAAACCAGTTTGGAACTATTCCAAGTGCTCTGTACACATCCTCAGCCGTGTAAGACTTTAAATATGAAAACTGGAGTTCCCCTGAAATTCAACTTTGCATGCATCTCCTTCTCTAAACTGTGAGATCATTTTTCTCCCTTGGAGTTTTTGTGCCATTTTCCAGAGTAGTTTGGAATACACCGCTTTCCTCCGGAAACCTTCAGGATGGCACCAACTGTTAATGCTGTGCCCAAAGATGAATGGACTCAGAATATGACTCCAGAACAGAAGTGCATCTGCAGCTTGAAATAATGAGTAGTGCTTTGACAGCAGTATTTTTTATTTTTAATTTTTGCAAATAACCACATCCCGATAGAATTAAAAAATGCCTTGTAATAGGTCCTCTTCAAGAAAATATAGAGCAAACCATGTCTTGGTTGTTTATGTGAAACAAAGAGCCCAAACTGTCAATTTTCTTCCTGACTCTTTCCCTCTGAATACTCAGAAAATTCATAAAACTACATTTGAGCAATAATGACCAGAACACATACAGTATTTACCAGGAACCATCTAAAACTATTTCTGCAGTCTATATCATGCTTTTCTTCTTGCAGGCCTACATAGCCTCAAAGCCCAAAGCTATTCCTTGCAGTCCCTATTTTTCCCTTCTTACCTGTGGTCTCCCCACAGACATTCCCAATTTTGTCATAGTCTGAAAGGATGTTCTTTTATGCAAGGAATTTTCCCCAGGGTCTATTTCGATGCCCTTGGTGGTTTTAAGACATTTAAGTGTTTCTGCAGCACCATGGCTCACTTGTTCCCAGTCTGGAACAGTACCTGCTGACCTTGGCAGAATGGCAGTGAATTTAAATAGACAGTCAAATGTAATTTTTACTTTTTCTGGAGCATATTCCTTCCCCCTTTCAAGGAATTAGTATAGTCAAAAGAACGGCTTGATGGCATGAAGTTTGCTGGTTGATTCTTTCCTTCCAAGTTATGCAAAGTATCATGTTTACAAAGGCCCATATCAATATAAGATTGAAAAATGGCTATATACAAGTGGAGGCCTTGTGAGAGTCTTTATCTTGGCACCCACCCTTTTGATTACTTATACAGAGTTACAAGTTATCAGACCTCAGGCAATTTTATATCATTCTTGAATCTTAATAATTTAATTTATCAATTTTTCCTTATGTTTTTTGAGAGGTGATAAACTGGCAAAATGTATATTTAATCTGTATTTGCTACAAGTAAAATGGCCTCTGAAGCACTGGACATTTATTTTTACAGCTGGTTCTGAATTCAAATACACTGGTTATAAATAATTTCTGAGTGCCATGTAGTATTTATGCTGGAAATGTGAAACTCCATGTCATGTTTGGAGAAATGAAACACAGGGAAGGGAGGCTACATTTTCACTGAACCAGTGCAGGCTGCAGTGTATTGCCAGTGCCCCTACAAGAACCTGAGTTCCACCACGGTACTACCAGTGCCCCTACAAGAACCTAAGAGCAGCAGTTGTTGCCCTACCGTTCCTGAGGAATCGGAAATTTCCCACCTTGACCTGCATAATGAAGAGGCTGTAATATCTTCCCAGCCATCCCCCTCATCCCTGCCCTTTACAAGACTGCTTCATGTAAGAAATAAAGTGCATTTTCTCGGATCTATCCCAGTGTTTGCCTCCACTTGACAGAGTGCAGAAAATCAGCTGACTTTGATGTGTTGCTCTTTTGCCTGATTGATTGTTTTTTGGAGGGAATGGTCAGGGAATGTACTCATTACATTGACTTGTTCAGCTATAACCATGCTCTCAGTTACTCCTATGGGTATTGAATCCAACTGTCCATCTTTCAGGTGAGAGTTGCCTCACCTGACTTTAGGAATCTCCAATTTGGACAGCTATGGCTGAGCTGCGTGCCCCATATAGTCAATAGAAAGAAATAGACACAAAATGGATAACAAATCTGTAAATGGCAAAGCCTGGAAGGAAAAACATGACTGTTTTCAGATACAATTTTGAAGACCTGGGATGAACGCAAGCTTTTGCACTTAGATGGATTTGACTGGTTGCAAACCAACTCGGTAGGCATAGGCTGCCTGTGGGTGACGCTGATCACAGGTCGAACATGAGCCTACATTCATGTCAATGTGATCAGGCTGTCAATGAAAAGGCCTGGAAATATTACCCTAAGAGATCCTTCCTACCACTCTCTCCTCTTGCAGGAACAGCAACACCCCTTACAGTCAAGAGCAGAGTGTGTGTGTGGCAGTAAATATCCCAAAGACAATGAGAAAACATGACCTAAGAAAGAAGTAGGATCATTTCTAAAGAAAAGACGGATGTCTTTTCAGAGTCTCTGGTCTTCAGACATCCTAACACACTTCAAAATGGAATGGAGTAGCCTATTGTCCATAGTTGTACCAAGGAGGACAAGAAATTATTCACTTGAGGTGAACGAAGAGCTAGCTTAACTTTCAAAAGACTTCTTCATGCTAAGAATACTAAAGAACTGGAATAAATGACTTTGAAATGATCTCCATCACAGGAAGTCTTTAAGAGACAGTCAGGAATGTTGTGGGAGAGCAGCAGACTCTGTAACTTGCCAAACTCTTTCTCAGCTTTATTTTCCTACAGTTTTGTGCGTAAGCAGCTGATGCAGAAGGAAATAAATGCTTGTGTGGCATACCATAGCAGGTATGATCAACCTGCTATGATGGTAAACATACCATCATAGCAGGTGATCCAAGCACCAACTGGTTTGCAGTTTCATGGACCTCAGGTTTATCCAGACAGCTAGAACATCCCACAGCACTAAAAACATAAGCAGCAGGCTATGTTAAATTAAGCAAGGATTTCAGGTGCTCTTATTTCAGTACTCTAAAAAGCAGCTTAAATGTCAAAATTAGGCTCCAGCGAACAGAATGTTATACGATGACCATTCCTCATAACTCAGAAGCACAAAGCTCCTCACATCATTAAAACTTGCAGTCAGGTCATTTTAGAGAAGGCTGTGGCCAGAAACCCTAAATGTGTTTATTGAGAGAAAAGAGTATGGCAGTGAAAATGGCTATTTTGATTCAGCACTGTAAAACTGCCCCAGATGAGCACTTAGGAGCAAATAATATTGCTTCTGTCATGAAGTCAGAACAGAAGAAGCAGCAAAGGAAACATAATATATCACTTTAAATAAGACAGGGAGCATTTCTGCTCTCTCCTGCCCCTACCATTTTTTTCTCCACAGCCCCCATTACAGTCACACTGTGCCCAAGCCTGATTACCTTGGAAGACTAATAGTGCTGCTAAAGCAGGTCAACCTCAACTGAGCAACTAGGAGGCAGGAACACAACATAATGAAAGACAAGCTAAAAAAATGAATGCCTTGGAAAAGGTGCAGGATTGGAGTTGGATGTTTAGTGCAACAATAAATAAAATCGTCTCATTAAGACAAACCAGAAACTGAAAAGATGGAGAAGAAAAGTGGTTTAAGGCTTTGGCTAATGCAAGGAAAACAGTTACAGAAAGCAAGGACTTTGAAGTGCTGACATGGAAAAGGGAGAGGATCACTAATCAAGTTTTGACAAGTAAAAATTATGCTACCTGAAAAGGGTGAATGAAAAGATTCAGAGTATGCATCTTTTTGATTCAGGCATTTTCTGATGGCAAGATTAGCAGAAGAAAAGTCCTTCGACAATATTTGGAAGCTATTGGGGCAGCCTGTATTTAACACACTAACCACTTAAGAATGAATAAGCTCCTCTGCTGAAAAAAGGCATTTATAAATGACAATGTTACAAATTCTGATCTTTCAGGAATGAAATTTTTTACATGCACTGTAACATAAAGAAAATTCTTGTAAAAGAAAAGATAATTCTTATTCGGGCTAGCAAAGCAAAGACATGAAAGGAGGAGAATACCAAGAGTGGGAATTACAAGCCAGGGCTTAGGTAAATGTCCAGAAACCATACAATGCCTATACAAAAAAAAACCCCTATGTAATAGCTATCCCCATAAGCTAATTACTTGAACAAGTAAAAGACCTAAAAGCTTCAAAGCTGAACTGTATTGAGTAGTACCTCAAGTGAACTCTAAATCCCTAGCTGGACACCTAGCATTCCTGTATAAGACAAGAGAAACAGGAATTCTCCAAAAGTTAAGGATGCAAAAAACCACTGAGCAGGAAACTCTCTGAAGCCAGCCAACAGCCAATATAAGGAAGACAGGACTGCATATAAGCTTCTTCCCTCTTCAGAGGTTTCACATTCAACCAAACACTCCTTTCCCTAGCAAAAACTTCCAGCAAGTTATTTGGGAAAAGTGATCATCATTCCTGTTCAATCTCAGCTGAGGCAGAACCATAATTAATTTTTTTACAGCCTTTAACAAAGCAGAGCCAAGTGGTACTTTAAGCCAAACCCCAAAGGACTGCTTTAACCTCCACCTACAGAACCAAATTCCTTCTTGCTTATCTTTTAAGTCCTGAATTTTATGTTCTTGCTCACATGGTGACAGTTTTAAGAATAAGCACCATGTCAAGAAGAAAAGTCAGCAAGAGTAAAAGTTAGCCTTGCATTAGGGTATTTCTGTAGGAAGAGAAAATCAAGAGAGTAATGGAAGGGAACGCAACTCTCCCGTATACACAGACAAGTGTTCTTAGTGGCCACTGGGCTACCATGGAGGATTAAAATTTAGTCCATAACTGCTCCTGCTCAAATGTTGAGCAGAAAATGTTTGACTGCTCTTTGTGAGGATCCGAATATCAATTTCTATATAACTAATCAGAGCAGTTCTGAAACATTTGGCCCTAAAGTCAAGTGCCCTGTTTGGTTTGTATGTACTAAATTCTCTCCAGTGCAAAGCTAGGAGCCTCTAAGATGCTTGTTAGAGAAGTTTCTGACACATGCTATCCCCCGTGCTACCCGCTCTGTGTCTTCTTTGAGAAGCAGCAGATTATCAGGGGCCAAAACTGAATGGCAAAATGTTAATCATTAAGCAGGGTGTACGATTCTGATCTGAAAATCCCTTTGGGAAGTCAGGGATGCCCCTCCGCTTGCTTCACAGAGTCTAGCTTTTCAGGCAGAGGCCACTGAGGATATTTGTACAGCCTACAGCATTTCTGGAACTGCAGACGGAATGGAGAGGCCCTCAGTGAATTTAGGTGGTGCCAGGACCAGGCTGCTGCCGGGAGGCAACAGGCAAAAGATTTGGATCACGACTCTAGACCCGAGTGCGTTAATCCCTCTGAATCCAGCTGCTCAGATTGCTGGTTAAATGAGGCCATTATTCCTCATCCACTTCCGAAGGCTGTTGCAAGCCTAGCTGCAGGGCTGCAATCAGATACTCCAGTAAGCTGCTATCGGCACCCCCGGGGACCTTCTGCCTCTCGTAAGTAGGAATCCTGGAGGAGCTGCCAACACGCAGAGCTCTTCCTCAGACTTCCTATAACAGGCTGTTGCTTAGCCACAACACAGGCTGGCCGGGCTGCGGGGCTGCAGATGTCAGCATGAGGTTAATCCTTGCGCCGGCACGGGGCCAGGCGCGCAAATGCCCCTCTGTAATCAGCGCTCTCTCGTGACTGAACATCGGCCCGTGCTCGGTGCCCAGCCACACCAGAGATCTTTCACAGCCTGGAGTCCTCCCTGCTTCCCGTCTGATCAAAAACTAGCTGATCTTGTGAGAGTATTTCGATGACTGTTTTTGTATGAAGAAGCGAAGCGTTAAGTTACTGTGCTAACAACATGCTTTAAATGATATTTACTTGCCCTGTGGACCAGGGCAGTGTGCCCAATACTCTTGTTGCAGGAATATAAAATTGGGTCTTCTTCCCTGCAGTTTTCACAGTTCTGAAAAATAAATTTCTTCAAGTGAAGAACAGGAGAGCCCTCGTGTGGCTAATTTAACATCTGTGATACCGCACAGATGCTATGGATGGTAGTAAAAAAACATATTGTATGTAAGTTTTCTTTTGTTCTTATCTCTGATCTCACCCCCTTTAAATATAGTTGATTTAATGAACCTCAACTTTGTTTTCCAGCCAGTTGTATCTCAGGTTTTTTTTCTTTCCACTGAAAACGAACAAGCCATTCCTCATACCATATCTGTGCTTCATTTCCCAGTTTTGACAATAGGAATGTAAATTATAAAGTAACCCTTTCTGAAATGTTTCTCTTGTGGGCCGTAGGGAAGAAGAGAAGCATATGGGGGATTTATTATGCACAATGACCTCATTCTTTCCAAGTTTCCTCGTTCTCAGCGGACATATTTGCAATTCACACACACAGTTCAAAATTGGACTAGGCTATGCATCTGCTGTACATACACACGCACACAGAGCTTCTTACACTCCCAGAAGACAACAGATGACAAAAAAATGTGAGTGTTCACATTATTTTTGCACTAGGGCTCTCCTCACGGATAAGTGATGCAACAAGCATCTCAAGTAACCCCTAGTTTCTGTATGAGCTTCTCAAAGGCATCTCAAAGATTAGACAGTCACATCATTCAGGGTCCATTTTTAAGGAAAAAAAATTACTCATGCCTTACATGTTTTTAGCATCAAATGGATAAGTTGGAAATAAAAAAAATGGGGGGAATTAACTGAGCACTCATATCCAATTCAGGGATAATTTAATCTAAGCCTTGTATGAGTCTCTTATGTGTTTTTTGACCCTGTGCTTAACCCATAGAAGGAACTCATTACTGCTCAGGTAACATGGCACAGATTAAATCACACCCCAAAGAAAAAAGTTCTCAAGCCTCTCAAAGGCACCTCTCTGCTGTTCTGTCTGAATTATCCACACCTTATCCATCTCCTCTTCCTCCATATCTATGCAATGTTTATTTTGTTCTCTCCCACATTATTCCTTTCCAAACCAGCTTGAGTAAATGCAGGGAAGATGCTGCTGGACCAGGAGGTGGAGGATTCTGAATCCTGAGAAAGATTAGGGCAGAAAATAAATATTTTCTCGTTTGGTTACTACACTTGCCTTTTTCTGTGCCTGAATTATTTTTTATATAACATAACCACGTTACACTTGAGAAAAGCAACTTGCCAAAATACTGCTCAGCAGTACAGGTTTTGGTGCTCTTAACTGGCCAGTCAGTCAGTAATAATATTGCAGAAAATTTTATGAGTGAAGGCTCAGCAGTTCAGGAAACTTCTGATGAGGGTACAATGCATTAGCAAGCAATAACAATCTACGAGCACAAGCCCCTGGGTATGTATGTCTGGCTTACAGTTAGTGCAAATTTTACTCTGAAGCAGAACAAACAAATACTGTAACAATGGATCTAGTGGTTCCATGTGCAGAAACTGTCTGAACCAACTCAGATAAAATACCATAAAAACTTGACAAAACTGACATGATAAGGTCATATGAAGACATACTCTGAGTTTTCAGAAGATGAGACTTTCCCCCAAGTTACAAGGAAATGTTAAGCACACTAGATTGCTTCCTAAAGGGGGGACATAGACAAATGATATTTAACATCGGATTTTATTATTCACCTAGAAGTAAAATAACTGGCTTAGGTACCTATCTTTCAGTCCTAACCTTACATTCTTTCCTTTGCAATGACCTGAATGTGATACCATAAATGGAGACTGTTCTTAACTCAGGTGAGATGATAAATCACAAATAGAAAGTTTAATAAGTGTTTTGAACCTGTTTAGGCTGAGGTAGATCTCTGGGCACAATGAATAATCTCCCTGAAAGACCCAGCACCAATCTGATGAAGTTCAGCCTAGTTTTAATAATGAAGGACCAAATTGGTGCCTCTGGACTTGTGGCAAGTGCTCCATGGCCTGCCTGTTAAATCAATGCTTGGGCTATTGAACACTTCTTCTTTTTGAAAAATGAATTATATTTGCTTCTTAGTCTGTCTAACAAAGACATATTCTTTTGCTAGATGCCAAAGGCATTTGAAGCCAGACTATCTTCACTGATGCCACGATGATTTTTTGCCTTTTCTTTTATATACCCTTTTAGATAGCTTCTGTGTATCCTCAGTGCTTTTAGCATGCATACTTGTAATTCCTTAAGTTTGATAATTTAGCATAATCCTAATATTCTGTTAAGCCAGGAGACCAAACATCGTGGAGGCCTCGCAGCTGGAGGCCAGAAAGCCCTATGCTATCCTGAGAAACCAAGGTCCCTTCTAAAACACATCCTATAAACTAAGATAGGCCTATCCAGGGGGGAATTCCTCAGGATGGGGGGTTCATTAGAGCCTCTCATTGGGGAATTTCAGATAGATATGCTAATTTGCAAGGCCTAGAAATTGTATACACGATCTATCATGTGGGTGCATTTCGGCGCATTCCACCTTGGCAAAGTGGTGCACCTTTAAGGATCCTTAAATAAATACCAGGGTAAAAACCCCTTTTCCCTTAACTGTGTTTGGCTCTTTATTTTAAGACCAAGGAAAGGCAACATCGCATTTTTTTTATATATCTCTACATCAGTTCTCTTGGGCAGAGGTGACAGGTAAGACACAAGTCAAACTTATTTGAGAAAGACCAGCAGTTCATTTGAATGCCTGGAGACCTAAGGATTGAGCCATTTCAGTTAAGCTGGTTTTGGACAAAAATATATAAAGAAATGCTTTCACCTTAAACAGCTAACCTGCTCAAAAGGCAGAAAGTTGCCATTTAACTCAGATACTGCACTGTGACATTCTTTATAAGAGTTTTGTTTGGGTTTTTTTCCATACAACAGGTTTTTTCCACAGGCAAGAGCCAGACTTATTTATAAATATTGCATTCTTTTTCTGTTCTCTGGTTAGATGACATGTACAAGATCTCATCATGTTCTGGCTACAGGACTCGGCCATAGTCTCATATATACAAGTACACATACACAAATATTGTCTATTTGGGAACGTGTGAATAACTTTCCTTTGAAGAATAGAAACAATTATTTTAATAGGCTAACTGTGGGTGTAAACCTATATTAAAAATGAGACATAAAGGAATGTCTGTATTTTGTTTGATGAACAAACACTTGAAAATTTAGAGCCGTGAAGTCTAGAGCTGAAGAAGTTAGACTGAAAGTGTTATTCAAGATAAAATACAATTAATCTCAGGGACATAGGACTAGAAGGAATTTCTCATTTATTTATAGAGATCCCTGTTAAAAATGGAGAGTTGTTTTGCTTCCTCAGGTTGTAAGAGCAAGACCTGAAACTTCGGGAAATTTCTGTTTCATGCATTTTATGCCACCGAGCATAATTACAAAAGGTTTACTTTTCAGATATTCTGAAGCACCAATAGGTTTTGCTAATTGCTTACAAAATCCATACCTCTTCACTTTAATTCAACCATTTAATCTTTAAAAATCAATTTAACTTTGATGTTTTTATTACTTTGCTGTTATTTCAGTAATTCAGATCTTCAAAGGTAAGAACGCATTAGCCATTCAAAGCCAAAAATCAAATAAAGCTACACTCCCTGTCCTCTAATCAGAGCTTTCATCTGCACATTTATGATTTCAGGAAGAAGCCACATTAGTCCTAATTGCCTCTAATTTAACTTGGCCACTCAAATAGGATATGAGATCACATTTCATCATACTGTAGATATTTTAATCACTAGTGTGCACAGACTGGAGAGTTTACTGTACACTGAAAAAAAGTCTATGTTATCACATAGAAGTTCAGCCATGTAGAAACAGACCTGACTTAATTTTCCTTTAAAAGTACTTTAGACAAAATGTGCTCTCTGTTTGATGTGCATTTGATGTTTTAGGTTGACTTATGACTGTGTGCTTGAAATCATTTTATAACATTTAGTGGTTTTTAAGCCTCAAGTGGCATAAAGTCATTTAAATTACTTCAGTATCATGCAGCATTATACGAGGAGAAGTCCTTTTGCTTAAAGGCTTGAAGAAAAGGCAGCTGCTGAGAGATGAGGCAGCTCGGAGCAGCTCAGGCAGACGGAGGCTCCCGGCTGGACTGGGGCTGCAGCCAATGCAGCCCCTGCAGCCTGCACAGCAGCAGCTGCATGAGTCTGGCTTCAAGAGAGGGCAGTCCAGCCTTCAGCTCCCACTTCGGGAGCTGCTGCAATTTTGTGGGAAATCTCCGAGATCCTTAAGGAACTTGGAAATGCAGTCAAAGGGCAAAAGCAAAGGTGTTTGCATCAATGTGATGGGTCAGCATGAATCAGAAGTTCTCTAATTTTGCTTAGCCTATGTTCATTTTGTTTTTCTATTCCAAGCAGCTTTGCTAATTATCATTTCAGCATCTATTCCCCCTTGCTCAGTTATCTGCCAGCTTATATCTGATAGTATCCTTCATTTGAAGCCAGATGATCAAATGTAGTTAAACACATTTTAAGAATAATCTTTCAGAATGTTTAAAGCTCTCTGCTCAGCAATGCTGATCCTCCTTAGAGATCCCACAAAGGCAGTGGCACATTGGGAATGTTCCTGACTACAAACTAGAGAGGGAGCAAATGTTACACATTTACTTTCAAGCAGAATAGATGGGCACGATAGGTTTTGTAATCAGAAACCTTAGAAATGGCAGCTTATTTCTAAAAGTTATGTGTAACTGGAGAGAGAATGTGAATGCCATGCAACCTCTGTATTTAATAAGAGCTAAAAATTGAGTGATTTTATTACTGGAAAGGATTGGAAAAAATCTACAGACCAAGCATTATTCGTATCAGCTATTTGGCAAGTAAATTTGGATAATGGAAGCATTGAGAAGCAGAGGAATCACAGTTGTTAGTTATTGGCTATAAGTTACTTTCCTCCCCTACACAGAGGGGCTCAGGCAATTTCACCGGCTTTTTTTCAGGAGGGTGTTTTCAGCAATACAGCATCGCGGTTCAGAGCCCTGCTCTGTGGAAACCAAACTCCCTCCTACTCTTGGAGTAGTGCCTCTAAATCAAACACATATCTGCTGGGCAGATAAACTGCTCTGGGACTTGGAAATGGAGAGGCTCACGCAAGCATAAGCAGAAAACTCTTTTCCATCAGTCACCTGGATTGATGACTGGTAATTCACTTCCTCAGTAAGATGGAAACCTGAGCACATGGGCATGCTAGATGATTTTCTTTAAATAAATCAGGGAAATTTCTTCCCTCTGTAAAGAGCAGAGAAATCACCTAGACAAAAACAGCTTTTACTTTTGCTTTTTTTTCCAGGGGAAAAAAAATGGCTCTCCAAGCATGGAAATAGCTCCCATCTCAGTGCTGCGTTTCAAGGCTCACAAATGCATGTGGCACCAGTGGCAATCCAGCACTACAGTCTCACACCTCCATTTATGCTGTGTCAACTTTTATTTTGATGATCAGCATTCTAGAACAGAGCAAAACACCCCTGAACTTGCACTAGGAGTAATAAATAAGATGATCCAACACTGTAAAAGCCATTCTTTCAGAAAACCGTGAGAACAGATCAGAGTCAAGGCTCACTATCTCATCTGGCCAGCACTTCCATGAGCATCCTGAGGGAACGAGGTCGTGCAGCCACTGTTCTGCAGCAGCCAAGTTAATTTGATGGGAGAATATTAGATATGTGTTTGGAAGAACTTCTGAGACACCACGTGAGATGTTGTCACAGTATTCAGTCACTGAGTTATAGACTATCTATCTGGACAAATATTTTGCAACTGTGAGCTATCACAGCATTTTTAAAAATATCTGTATTTCTTATATAATATTTGGATCCCTTATTTGTGTCCACTAGGAGTGAACTGTTTCTGGCTTTGCTAGCAGAAGAGATTTTTCAGTTACAAACAGCAAATCCAGCAAGGATCAGGAAAGGAAAATTCTTTAATGAAGACTAATAAAATTACTAGGGAAATAGATAAAAGTGTTCTGTATTAGGGACTTGGAAGGGCAGAGTAGGAGCTTTAGTTGTGGATTGATAACTCTGGGATGAAGTTAAGTCAGCTTAGCTTTTTGATGGTCACATCTGTCAGAGCAAATATATCACAAGAGGAGGATGTGTCCAGGATGGAGAACAACATAGTAAGCAAATGGATTCTCCCTCCCCCAGCATTCAAGGGAATAGCCAGGTGCAGGTTTCTACCCAGAGGATTTTTGGCTTGCAAAAAAAAGGAGATCTCAAAATGATGAACTAACAATTTCCCTGAAGAATTCAATGCCGAGGAAAAGGCTGAAAGAAATAACAGTCACAAGGCTCACGGCTCAGCCTCCCCCATTTGGAGCCTACTGGATTGCCAATGGGAAGCAATAGCAGTTGTCAGAACACTTTCCAACTACTGCTTCTCATCTGCTGGAATAACCCAAAAATATTCAGTGCCACTAAGGTCTCTTAGCACTAAGGACAAACTAAGCATCTTAGCTTTCCGGGTTTTAAAGAAAAGTGAAGTCTTGGTTTAAAAAGCAATTTACTAAGAAAAGTTTGGATGTTTCTTTATAGTTGAGGAAAAAAAAATGACCTTCTGATTCCAATTTTTCCTGAGAATGTTGGGTATTTTGGAAGGAGAAAATCTTCTTGCTGGACTCTGTCATAAAAGTGGCTTCGCATCAGATTTAACCCCAAGGCTCCCAGATTTCTCATAACCAAGAAGAATTAAGATGCAGCATTTCTTCTAATGAAATAAAGCATAAGTTTACCTTGTTGTATAATCTCCACTGGTCTTTTGAATGTATTGAACAGAGTTTAGATGCAGCTCTGTATCACATTTTTTACAGTTCTTGTTGTTTTGTGCCACCATCATTGCTGTGTTGCAGAGGATGTTGTTTCAAGTCTGAGAGAGTTTATTTTCCACTCATTTTGTTTACTACTTTGCATGGGAAAACATTCAAGGACCAAATACAGAGACACATAATGAATGAAGGAATAGCAGAGAATAGGAGCAAGAAGAGCTACTATCACCCTGGTCACAAGCATCTCTCTTCCCTACTTGAGATTACATCAGGCTTAAATGCTTTTTTGGGTGGAATTTGATGACACTTTCCATCACACATTTAATATCCTAGTTGCTAGTTTCTAACTGAAGGCATTACAGCTGAGTCTATAGTAATTTGGCAAATTTCACCTTCTCACTGCTCAGAGCATCAATGAAACAATCGTTGACACCAATTAGTTGTTTGCATTCTGTTTCATAGGTCTTAGTGTAAAAGTTCTTCCTGACCTGCAGCTGACTCTCTCTACAGCACCCCTGCAAGGTGCCACAATTGACACCCCTGCTTTGCTCATAGGCACCCCAGCCAAAGACCTGAAGGGAACCAAGTGAAATCCTGCCAGCTGAAAAATTGCAGACCTGTGCCTGTGTTTTTTAAGCTGAGGCCCGAAGCCCTCACTTACAGGTGTCCATTAAAACTGAGTGAAATGTCATCATAACAGTCATGATTCATCTGAATGCTCATCAGTGATAATTCACATAGATGTTTGTTTTTGAAGTTATTCAGAAAGAATGGACAGAAGAGCAAACAATACAGAAACAGAACTGCCACACTGAAGCATGAAAACCACCATTTCAAAGGCTCTGCTTGTTTTCTCCAAAATAAGCGTTTTTATCCTAGTAAAAGAGCTGACTCCCCACACCCCAGCCTACTAAATACTCAAGTGCTTGTCCTTGCTCTTCTTTCTGCCAGGACAGCTTTTGTAAACTATCTGCTAAGCTGGCTCAGGTAGCTGAACCAGCTGAAAAATGAATGGGGTTCATTGCCTTGCTTTTATTTGGGTTTGGGAGAAGAATCATGTGGCTCTAACAGGATTTCTGCTGAATAAGAAAGTCAATAGAAAAAAAAAATTCTGTTGGTCTATAGGTAGGAACAGGAGCAGAGCTGTTCCTTAAGCTGCTGCACAAACTTTTGTCAGATTTATGCAATTTTGTAACCCCAGAACAATATAACCTAGCAGCTTTTGGAGTACAGGAATTCTTCATTTCTGTCTGCAGACTCTGCTGGCTTGGCAGGTGATTTTCAAAAGGTTTTTGACATCCTAGCAGTGGAAAGGCTTAGGAAGCTTTGCCTAAAGTGTTGGCCCCACATGGCTTTTATGAGGTCTCTGATGCAGCCTAAGTCTGACACAACCAAGGGCCAAAACATTTCCTGTGGTCAAATCCACACACAATACCTGTGCCAAGAAACAGCAGGGCTGCACGTGGCCAGCAACCAGGGCAGAAGGCAGTGTCTTTGCTATAAAGATCACTGAAAGGAGTGCCTTTGTTAAACTGTTGTAACCATGCAGTCCTACGTTTTCCACCTTAAAAGGCTCTGGTGAAATTGTGGCTGTTTGATGGTGTAAAGCTACATTTATTAGTATCAGCTGAGCTATGGGACTAAAAATGAACAGTATCTGTGTTCCATTAATCAAGATAATTCATACCATCCATGACTCTTTGGCAGTAGAGTGAAAAATATTGATTAAAGAATTGCATGAAACCTAAGGATGAATTCTACCATGGTTGAGGTTTAAAGAGGAGTGATAAAAGTATAAATCAGTCTTTCAAATAAGCCCAATGTATAATAAAGTGAATGAAATAGCAGGTGCCTTCTGCCCCAAGCGTGTTCTCTTATCACAAAGGTTGAAAGAAAAATTGTTTTAAAAAATCTCAGGTTTAGAGACAGAAGGTTCCAGGTTAAGATTCTCAGGTCCAAGCTGCTATTTGCATGGTTGGTTTCTGGTCAGAACATATCAAAATCATGCATGTGGTTATGCACTTGATGGTCTCCCCTCCATCCTTTAAAATAATTAGTTTTGTTAATTGGATCCTAGAAGGAATAGCCGTATATAACTGCTATGTTTTTAATTTTCTGCTTTGGAAATGTATAACAGAACTGACTTTAGCCTTTTGCAATTGCTTTCCCAAAACAAGAGTTGCTTAGCTAAGGAGGAATACGTGATGAAAATATTATTTGATTTTTTAAAATATTTAAACCTCACTTGATGATTAAATATCTTATTACAGGATCTGAATGCTTCTAGATTCCCTAGGAACTACACATGGAAAATTTTATACACGGTTGTACTCATTTTCATTCTGAATTGCTCGATTTTTGTTTCGTTGCAAATTTTTGATTAATTGTTCCATCACTTACAATCACCCTTAGGGGAACTTGGCCAGCAAACTCAGCAGAGAGCTCAAACTGGGATTTCAAGCTGACAGCTTCTGAAATTGTAAAAGCTGTGAAGTAAAAGTAAACTGAGCTGGAGCCAGTAAGCTCTGAAGTTTAGTTCTGGTGAAAGTTTTGGCCCTATATAGTTTAAAATATGCTTAAAAGAGTGATTTAATTGTATTTAAAAAACATTATTTCCTTGTGCTTCTAGAAAGTGTTACATTACAAACTGTGTTAGGAGAAACCAGGCTCTAGACAGGAGACACAGAGAATCTTGTAAGAGAGGTAGGAGTCCAGAAGTCAAGATTTCAGAGGAATGCACATTTAGCAGCAGCATTTTGGAAGAGACAGCATTTTTACAAGAGGCTAGAGAGGTGGTGAAGCCATGGGGGAGAAGTGGAGCTAAACTGTCTGTGTGTCAGGAAAGTTATCCCAGCCCTGATCAGAATTATTCTGAAAATAGAAAAAAAGGCAGGTGGAAACATGGATGTGTTTCTGACAGAAAAGTTAACCCCACTGGTACTGACACCGAGAGGATGGTTTCAGAGTGGTAGCCCTTCAGAAAATTCCTGCTTGAATGTGTAGAAATCCTTAACTGACTTATTCGTTTGGGGGTTTTGTAATCCCTAGATCCTCTGCATCCCTTCTTTGGAAAGGCTTGGGTGGCGTGCCATGTTTCTCCAGCTCTGCTATTCCCTGAGAAACAGCTGATGCCTAGAGCTAGACAGTGGGAATTTCTAACAGAAATATGGACTGCCATGGAAAAAACACGAAGGGAAATGTGAGTGTGAAAATGATACACATGAATTGCTACAGAACAATATCTATGTGATTTCATTTGAATGACCAGATACAAATAATAAGCCAGCCTAATGGTTAGAGGACAAGAGGATGAAGAAAAGGTAAGGCAAAAAGAACAAAAATGTTGCCCAAGACTTACAAGGTCTGAAGCAAAATAGTGAGCTGAAAGAAATCCAGACACCATGCATACTTGTGGGGAATAAACATTCAAAAGACGGTTGATTGCTGCTAGTCATAAAAGATACAAGAGAGATGAGGATGCAATAGCTAGCACTCCTTGTCCAGGCCAAATCATGTGGGTATATGTCCTGGCAAAGGATGAAATCCCAGTGCAAGGGAGCAAGGCTGGTTTTGTTTAAAGTAGCTATCACATTCTCCTTCCACGGTGTCTCACACTGAATTTTTGTGTGCTAATTCCCTACAATATTAATCACAACACTGCTATACACCATGGGATTTGCAGAGCAGAGGTCCCACCACAGGTTGTAATGATGCCAAACTGATTTTTGCTTTTATATTTTCTTCATATATATTTGTATCTCTGTAGACTATTACTGTATAGTTATACAGTTCCTAGCTAACTCCAGTACTGATAAACAAAGATAAAACACATTCCAAAGGCCCCAATCCTATCTCGCTTCTTCCTCTGGGAACCAAGGACCCGCTACTCTCCCAAGACACTTTCTCAAACAAAGTACAGCTAGTAGCAAGAAAGGGGGGCTCCAGAAGAGGTGGAACCAAGAAGGGGGGAAATGACCTCATTACTTGTGCTTCTAATTGGGAATTCTTGTCAATTATGCTAATTTGCTAAACTTATAAAACTGTATGCGCCCTATATGGGCTGGGCATTTTTCCATACCTGCCCTTGGAGGCCTCCAATTAAAGACCAGCTTTTATATTACTTCCTATATTAAAATTGTCTCAAAAGTGTGTTGTTTTATTTCTAGATCTTTGAGGCATCAGTAAGTGTCGGCAGCTCCATGATGACTGATGGGGGACTTGGCACCACGTATTTAATGCAGAACTAGTTCCTGACAGCATCAGTAATAGGAGCAAAAGAATACTTTTGCATCAGTTGCCCAATGGCACTTTTTCATTGTTTTGTTCCTCTCACCACAAACCAGCAGTGATTTTGTTAAAAACAATGACCTCAGAGGCTGCTATACCTATGAAACTACAAGGAGCCATAAGGAGCAGAACTATAAAAGCCAAGGCTTCACATTGTTGGAAAAGAGCACAATTAATGTGAGTGTACAAGTGTTTTATATGACAGTAGAGCCACCATCTTATACCACTGCTGCAATGCCAAAGTTTTATCTACTTTCAGTTGTGATCCATAAAAAATCTGTGCTATTTCTCAAGTAATAAAGGCAATTGGCAAAGAGTCACATAACTTCATTATCACCCAGGCTCTATTTTAAGGGGATTTTCAAATCTATGTAAATCCCATTGCACCTAACAATACATTGAAGTGAATTTTACAGGCCAGCCTGAAGCTGTGATAGGAGCAGGAATTAAAAGTGGGAAATAAATCCCTTGCATGCAGCACAGTTATGGAGCATTTTTATGCCAATTGGTGTTCACAGAGAAATAATTGACTGAAACTCTTGGCTGTAACAGACCAAGTTCTTAAACCCTGCTTGTATAAGAGGTCTTGCTGATTACTCAGATTGATTTTTTTTTTTTAAATAGGAGCAATGCCCCATCTGCACTAAGCATGTGCCAGTATGTATTTCCGAGTTTTAAAATAATTGAAAATAAAATCTTGATGTTACGATGTTACTCTATATCTTCCTAAGGGGAGTCAAAATTGAGTAGATGCTGCAGATACAGGTGCCGTTTCACATCAAACTACTTGTTTTCTTTTTGCAGATTAATCAAACTTTTTTCCTTGAAATAAATCCTACTTTATTTTTAAATACTCTTGCTAGAGTTTTGGAGTTAAAATCGAAAAGGAATTGTTTCCTATATTTATCGCATCTGAACTTCTTTGTGCTAATTTTTAATGTGCGTGCTCTGCTTTGAAGATTTTCAGCATTTTGAGCAACAAGCCTTACCATAATTAGTAATAGTACAACATAACACTGTTTTATTTGCATTTGCTCCTTGATACAAGATTATTGTATGGCAAAATCTGTATTCCTTCACTTTATTGTGTCACAGTTGCAATGTATGGCATCTCTCCAAGCTTGACATTAATGTCACTCAACAGTTTAAATATTCTCTTTTTTGGCCCAAATGGATAGCCCAATTTTGAGGGTGTTGGGTCCATTAGGAGGAAAAACTGAATAAAGACTTTTTGATGCAATTCTGGTTGTTTAAATTGCCATTTTTTCCCCCTACTGTATTCAGAACAACAAAAAGCAACAGCAGTTTATTCATATTTCTAGGCAGGAGTTGCCATAGAGAGGCAAAAAGGAGGTTTTGAACTTCTTTCTGAGTCCTCTTGAGAGCTCAATTACTGACCACCCCCCAGCTCTCCCCTCCTGTCTGGATATCTCATTAACACTGCAACTTTCACTGACCAGCAGTGGCTTCACCTTTAACTCACTGCATCACTGCTTTGATCAGTTACATGTGCTCTAGGCCAGGTTTCAGAAGGGAGAAGGTGACCTTTAAAAAGCTGACGTTGTGCTCAAATGAGGAAAATAAAGCAGAATGAGCTCTGTCAGGTTAGAAACACAAGGCAGACCAGAGAGTTTAAAGAATAAAGTTACAAAATATAAAAAAAGTAATAATAAAACCTTTTACAGAACCATCAAAAGCCTTCTAGAAAGGCTATGCAACAATAAATGGTAAAAGCACAAAAGAGGCATTCAGAAGATAAGACCAGAGCAGATAAATTAAATGAATTTTTATTCACAGTGAATGCAGAGGAGTTCAGAAAACTCTCTCATCAGAAATGTGCTTTCTCCCTACCACACAAACACACTTTTTTTTCTATAAATGTTATCTCAAGGGTCTTTCATTCAACTGAAGTTCAGAAAAAGTTTACAAACAGTTTCATCATGACCAGAGGATATTTATCCAAGATTTAAGAAGGAACTGAAGCAGGAAATAACGTAAGTAACAAGTGCAGTGTATGATTTCTTGTTTAAAAATGCCTAGGACCAAAACCAGATGGTAAATGGGATGGAATTAAAAAAACAGAAAGCAACCAGCAACAAACCCCACCCCCCACACTGGTTCTTTGTACTGTTATGTGGTTTGAACTATAAGAATAACGTTTGTAGACATATTTTTGCTTGTTTAAACATTCATCATTTTTGTATTTTAAAATGTTTACAATCTCACTACTACCACGTAGCAAATAACCCAAAATCTGCATACCTGTACTAAAAAATTTTACATTTTTTCCAGCCTGTTGTCACTATAAAGAGATCATAATTCTTTGACTTATAGTGGCCATAAAATCCTCTAGAAGTTAGTGGGGTTTTTTTCTGCAACCCTCAAAAAATTTTATTTGAATTCCATCTCAAAGCCTTATCCCTTTACCTCTGCCTGACCAAATCTCCCTCTCTGTCAGAGGAGGTGTCTGCAGCGCTTGCAGTTTGGACTCAGATTCACTTACCTCTGGCCTTTATTTTTCCTTACTGTTTGTGTAACTCTAAAAACTCCTAACAGGACTGCCTCACAGGGGTCCCTAAAGTGAGACAGACGTGCAGGAGCAGTAGAGGCAGATGCAGTCACAGCACAGGTGAATGACTTGGCATTACCAGCAAGGAAAAGGTGGGAATCTCTAGTTTGAATCCACTTAGGTGCCACAAGGACTTCAGAGGGACTTTGAGCCTCTGCTTCAGGCAAGGTCAGTTTTTGCAGGAGTGTTGTGCTCAGTGAATTTGGGCATTTGCAGAGTTCAACAGCAGATTTTAGAGGATGCCAAATTCATTTGAAGGGTAGGGTTTTCACTAGGAGCACAAATACTGTTGAAAATCTGGTACCCTTAGGCTTGGTTTCCTCTCAGAAAAAACTTTTAGATGACGTTCTAACACTTAGGGCCCAAAGCAGCCCTAACATCCTAATAGCTAACATCCCACCCTGATTTGTGATGCAGTACGCATGCACTGTCAGAAAAGCAGCAGTATTCCTCATAGCAGAGAAAGAAGACACTGCAAATCAATGGCAGACGTTTATCTTGGAAGCTCAAATAGAGAAAAAGCGCACAACCCCAGAGGAAATTTCCTCACAAGTCCACATCATTCATAACCCTCCTTCTTCACTATAGTGATGCTATCACAGCTGTACTTTTCTCTATAAAGCAATCGAGAAGAACTATAATTAAAGCAGGACACTACAAGACTTATGTTGCATGCACATCCAAGCAGGAGCTTGTTAAAACATGCCCTCATGCCTGCTGCAGCAAGCTCCTCTCCAGCTTGCACTCAGCATCTCCCCTCGGTTGCAAGTGCTCACACTAAGGACAGGAGCACATCTGCCACAGGCACTGGCAGGGTTGTACAGGAAAATGGGCAATGCCTCACAGGGATTAAAATTCACTGGTGTCATCTGGCTTAGGGAAAAATATCAGAAGCTCATGAATAATTTCAGAGTGACATCAAAGTTTACTTTCCTTAGACTGTAAGAAGTACATTTTTAGAGAGAGGGGCAACCTGTAAAATAACCCAGTTGTATCCTTGTTTTCCTGAGGCTAAGACTATTTGTTTTGCATTACATTAGACAGTCTCTGAGTTGTTACTGGCCTGATAACAGACTAGAAAATACAAGAAAGCATTGATTTATCTTTTGCCCTTGCACAATCCAAACACTTCCTCTGGTGAACAGAATTAAAAGTTTTATAAGAGTGCTGTAGGTCAGATTTTGGTTACTGCCATTAACTAAATTATTAAAGTAAACTGAATACTGACATGCAACACAGTACAAAGTAACATACAACAGAAATGAGCAGCAGCCTTAGAACTGGCAGTTCTAATGTTCAATTTTAGAACATTATGGAAATCTTGCATAGTAAAAAGAAGACAACATCCCTGCGGTAGTACACAGAAATACTGCATTTACAAAGTATTTTAACAATGTGTAACTACTTTCCTAGACAATAACAATTACCAGTAGAAATCAATCCAGAAATAGAGTAAGTACCTCTACTGAATATTTTTTAAATGCTCATTTATTTATTTAGGAAAATCAAATTAAATATACTGAGATAGATACTTTGACATCTGTGATGCCATCACAAAAGTTGCAAAGTGGTTTAAATTACTTCAGTATTGTGTATATATCATCAAATACAAATGTGCAAGTTTACCCCTCAGCAGATATAGGTATTAATAGGTAGTGACTGAGGTAATTTTTGGTTATTTCTAACAATCAAATAGTACTGAAGAATAATTGCTTATGGAAATACTGATCAAATATTTGTAGGCAATAAACTATATTTCTTTATTCAAAAATGTATTCAAAAGTTTAAATTCAAAATTTTTTAACATCTTCAACAACACAGTGTCCTGAAATATTTATTTTTGTTTGAAGCTGGAGACATAGGAACTTGCTATGGTTGAAATGCTGCCCATTTAGCATTTAATTACTTGTAAAGAAGTTAAATCCATGTAGGCAAAAGAACTCTTTGAAAATGAGTTTCTCTCAAGCAAAGGGTCAAGTTTAACACTGGTGTGAATGGATAAATTGTTACTGATTATCATCTGAACTGGTCCAAAAGTTGCCATGACCAAATGGCTTTTTGTTAAAGGCACCTTTTTAAATTCCAAACTAATTCAGATCTAATTTAAAATATTTTCTTTTGTCCCTTTCAGTAGAGGCCCAATTCAGAAATCCACACAACTGAGTCATCTTCATAGTGGAAAGCAGAGGCCAAGAATCAAATCAGCAAAGTGTATTATTCTAAACACAATTTAATGTAAATAAAACATCAATCTGTCAATGTATCCACAGACCCTTTGGAAGAAAGCGGTGTGGAAATTCAGACCCCAAGAGCATGTCCATGTTTGCTCCAGCCCTTTCTCCAGCCTACTTCCATCAGGAGACAAACAGTGCAAACATTAGGAAAGCAGCATTTTTCCCCCTTACCATAGTCAGCATCACAGAGACACAAGAGCACAGACTTTTCACAGTCAACTTTCAGCAGAACACATTCTGCAGAGACCAGCACACAAGCCTAGGAGGAAAACCCTCTCTGGTTTTCAATTGTTATACCCAAAAACACCATTAATTTTCACACTGCAACGGAGAAATTAATAATGGTCTTGAAAGTAAAATTCCAGACTACTCCCTGCCACACCTTATTCTCAGTTTAAATGGCTGCATAAAGTGCAGGAGTCCAGTATGAAGTGTAATCCAGTAATAATTTTAGGACATATTTAAAGTTTTTTCTATTTTTAAACTGTGACATTCAAAAAGGGGACAGTGACATTGCAGAGGTGTTAAAAGCAGAGTGCTACTGGAAGTATAGCCCCAGGCATTGGAAAAAACTATCCTTCAAGGTTGAAGCATCTTTACAGAATGCTGAAAGACCATCCTAGTAAATCTTTGAAAAATAATTTGAATAATTAATCTCTGTGTAAATTGTGAGAGAGAAAACCTTTATCTCACAGTAACCAAATTTATCAATATTTAGTACTATGATTTTTAAAACCTCTCTTGGAGTTTTATTTCTGTTTGCTCTAGGATACTAGCTAAGACTTACATGTTTAGAGAGTTAATTCATGAATGCAAGATAGATCTAAGATATTTGTATTGGAGTGCAGCATCTGGAAAGTCATAGTGTTGACAGCACTTGTAACAAGCTTCTTGAAGCTTCTCACGGAAATAGCAATGTAAATGCACCTCCTGCTTTCAAGGTGGATTTTTTTAACCAGAACGTTCTCCTTGGTTTAGCAGGGATGAGAATATATTCACCCCCAGTGTGAGGCAGACTCAGTCTTTGATCAGGCAGAGCATGCCAATGTGCAAGCACAGGCAGAATGAGCCCACACCACCATTCTTTGTAAAATGATTTATGCAAAAATATAATAGTGCCAGGAAGTAAACCAAAATGAGTAAACATCTACTCCCACTGAGTATAGTATAGGGAAACAACAAGTAGGTCCTAACAATTCACAAGCCCCATGGAAAAATGCTTTATACCCTCAAATAACCTCTTTCCATTTGTCAGACCAAAACTTAGAAGTCCCAAGTCACAGCATTTTAGGTTGGTTTTTTTTTTTTAATTAGCTTGAATCTCTCTCCCTCAGTAATTTCCACAACATTATTCATAATTCTGTTTGTGTTTCTACACCCTGTGCTGCATTATTTATAACAGCACGTTATGAATTGTGAACAGCTACACTTAACTTTTAACTGGCTGGGTACTGGCAATCTACTTTGGATGCAGCAAAAATGACCATTTCCAAACAAGCAAAACATATTCTAAGAGTAATTAAAATTCTTTTTAGCCCTCATTCAGTGAGCAATCACTTTTCAAGGACAACTCTTGGAGGCCCTTCCTCCTGATGCCTGGATTTGTGCTGGTGCTGTGTTGCTGTACAGGATTACTCACTTTTTGCTGATGTCCAGTGGCTGATTTCGACAAGGTCTGGCCAGCAGGCAGTAATCCACCATTTCCGAGCACAGGGCACACCACTCGCTTACAAGACAACTGCATTCCCAGCTTACTAGGTGGGTCACTCCTATTTGTAAGTTTAGTCAAGGGAGGAGCAAAACAGGTGAGAGGCTGATGGTGAAATGATGTCCTCCACCTGCTGTGTTTGTGGTTTTTTCTGAGTCCTTCTCTAAAAAAGAGAGGAAACTAAAGGAAAAACAGAAATATTACTCATGTGTAGCATATAGTGTCAATTTCACAGTAAGGACTTGAAGGTCTTGCATATTTTTTTAGAGAATTTTTAAGATGACCCTTTAAATGATTGTGAGAGACAAAGCAGCACAGAAGGGACATTCTTATAAATTTGAGCATGCTTTTTCTTATAAACTATCTGAGGGGAAAATCTGTTGGTCAAACCTTCATGTCTTGTAAGACACAAGCAATAAAGGGGCTGGCAGAAACACCAGCCTGTCACCAAAACCCCATCACCCTTAGGCTACCACAGAAATGTTGCTGTTCATCAAGAGCAATGGTCAAACTCTCCCCTTCCCTGGGCTTTTTGCCCTTCCTCTATCTCTCCACCAGCTTCCTTTCTGCATCCTACCATAATAATTTTTCTCATACTCTGCAACACTGACTCATAAAAGCTCCTCCCTGCACCCTTCCAGGAGGTGAGTTACTGTGCTGTTTATGCACTCACCACGAGGGTCTCCTATAACACAGGGGCATGTGTTCATCATACCTTAACGTTAACTACATGAAATAGTTAAAATATCTATTTTCCTGCCAGCACTGAGTGAATTCAATGCTTTACTGTGTCACAGTATCACAAAATTCCACCTCCATTCACTTTCCCTACTCCAGTGCGGAAAGTACAGTGTTCACCTCATATTGTGCAAATACTTCGTGTTTACAGCAGTCTGAGAAGGCAAGATTTATTCTTCTGTGTTTATTTCTTAGAGACAAACTACAGCAAAGCTGGGAAATATGCACATAACTTAGAGACATTGAAATATTCTTTTTGTTATATCGAGCTGAAGCCAAAATTTATGAATTGCCACATGGCAGAGCAGAGGCAGAACTGCAGTCAGTGACAGCTCTCCCCAGCCCACGCCATTCACGTCATCTCACCCTTCCGTGCTCCTCTAACAAAAGGAGCTTCCTTTATGCCATGGATCTTTATTAAGATTTTTATTCTGATTATGCTCCGCAGCTGTATACCCTTATAGCTGTGGAAGCATGATAGAGACAGCAGCCTTTGGGAAAATTACACTCCATTCAAAATTATGGTTTGTGGCTTAAACAAGCATCTCTTCACAAGACCTGTCAAACAATTGCACATTACTTGGTTACAAATGAAGGCTTCAACCTTTAGAAACTCTTACACAAAACCAATATTGAGCATTTTGTTCTGTCAGATTTCTAAATTTATTCTTAGTAATTCTGACTTTTATCTATTCATTGAATCAAGAAAATATGTAAGCAGGATAATTACTTTCTAGGAAGTAACAATATCCAAAATTAATGCAATGGCAATGGTAAAAGAAAGTAAAAAACATTACTGAATAAAGCCAAGCTGGTTTTCATCGTGAAAGTAATCAACTGCTAATGCATCTTAGTTTTAATTCTCTGCTTTTTAATCTAATCCTTTTCTTGTCAACTGCAAACTGACGCAAGTGCTCAGAGTGCAGAACTGGAACTGTCAGCATCATTCAGACAAAAAGTCAAACCCCCAGAGTTTGTAGGAGGTTTTGTGGGAGATTTTTGGGGAAGGGGGAGGGGATTGATTGGTTTTTGGGGGGATTTTTACTGTTCTATGACCGTATCTTGCCATTCAGTTTGGATGAAAGAGTATAGAATCTTTATGTTTCCCATTAGCAGTGGGTACCTGACCTTCAAATACTGTGAAACTTCCTTTGTTAAAATTGTGTTCTACAGTCCAACTTTTCTGTATGTTCCCCTCTGTGGCAATACAGCTGTAAAACCAAACGTGTGACTTCTGTGCACCTCTTAACCTGCCACAGGCACAACAATATTGGCAAGATCCCAGACTTTTCTGATGGCCACAGGCATCCCAGAGGGGCTTGCCAGAAATGTCTCAGAGGACCAGAGGATCTCCTCCACCCACACCCCAAAGGAAAGGTCCATTTTAGGATGCCACCAGGACAGTAGAACTTCCTTAGCCTTGTCATAACTGGGTGACACTGGGCAACTTTCATAGCCATTTATGGATTTTAAATTTCTGTCAGTAGTGGGTAAATGATCAGTTGGAAGAGTCAATATATCCATTCTGGACCTGGGCATATTATCCTGCTTCTGTCATGTGAAGCAAAGCATATATTAAAATAAAAGGTTCTTAAATATTTTGTGTACTTCAGATTATTTCAACTAAAAGGTCATCAGGATTTGTGTCATATGAAGTTAAAGTGACTCAGCCCCTTTAGTTTAAATATACTGATTCTGCATAAAGCAATGGAAGGACCACCAAGGTATAAAATTATATGCTCAGGCAAATGATTGTAATATTGGGCCTGAAAAAAAAGTATGATTTGAACAGCAACAAATCTAAGTTTATGCTGCAATTACATGAGATTGCTGTATGCTTCATTGTCTGTACAATCAAAATGATTAATTGGTTACACACTTTGGAGATCTATTTGAATAGGAACCCAGTAGTGTTATAAATTTATCTTCATGGCCAGTGAATAGTTTTATACTTACTGTCACACTAAAATTAAATCCTCTATAACATGTTAACTCTCAAGCGCAGGGGTGTTGCTATTCCTCATATTCCATGCTGACCAATTAACAGGATTGATTGCAGTTATAAATTAATTTAACTGAAACTATAAACTGATTTTATGGTCCAGATGACAGATCATTGCGTTCCTTACTGAGTGCTCTGTACAACAGCTGTCAACTGCAATAGATATTGCCAGGCCATTGTACATTGCTTATTTTCCTGTTTATGTATTTCTGTCTGTTACTGACTGTATTTTAAGGCCTCTCAGTCACCTTTTAGCTGTTAGAAGCTATGATGCTGTTTATGTGGTATGGTTTTCTCCCAAATCACATAAAATACAAGAAAGACTCCCCCACAAGACTTCAATTGACCTTGAATTTAATGAGCAGTGGCAAGGAGGGATAACTCTGATGAGAAAGCTCTACTGAAATGGTTTAAATAAACTTCTTCAGCCCATTAGTTGTAACATGACATTGAATTTGTAGTGTATCAACATTAGCTGTTGTTTGTATCTCCTCTGCCTTTATGGGAGGATATATGGAGTTTAACACTTAAAAAAAAATTGTTTAAATATTTTTTTTCCAACAGACTAAATCTACTTGTCACGGGAGAAGCTAAACCCAGAAAATCTGTATCAGATTATCAATCATAACACTCTATGATTTAAAATGCTAGTGGATCCAAGGGGATTGACAAATTGCTGAATATGTTGCATTGCTGCCTTACATATATTATAACAACCTCAGCTTCATTCCAGGCTTAGACAATTAGCAGAAACCTTTTTTTGAGCTAAATAGTAAATACTGTTTATTGTGATTGAGTTTGCTTTCTTTTGTTGTGCAGTTTTCTTTTCATGGAATTATTTGCATTACTAAGCCACAGAGTTTGTGTCAAGGAATACTGGCAGACCAAATAATTCCCTTTTTTTGCAGTTCTTGGTAGCTGATACAGGCTCTTAGAATTAATTGCTTGTTCTGAAGGCCCAAGACAAAATCATCTGAACCGGCACAAGCTCTTAAGCATTTGTTAACCTTGAGGCACTTTTGAGCTTATGTTACTGCTGTTTACATTCAAGATATTAAAATTAATTAACTAGACTGCCATAAAACATGGAAACACCCATCTGTTTAATGGTATCGCTACTCAGAACTAAAACCAGAAAAAATTGCTTGATAATTCCAGCTTCTTAAAAAAAATAACCCATAAGGCAATTCCCTTAAGCCTGCTATCTTTACTGCAACTGTTTAAAAACAGCCTTTATTAGCTTTTCATTTTCACAGTAAAAACGTCTCAGAAAAGCTCCATGTCAGAAAGAAGTACTTTCAGCAGGATGCAATATGGATCTACACTCCTAAGAACCCCTGCTTAGCCAACTACTGATCCTACTTCTGAGCTCAGTACTCAAATAATGATCACAGAAACACAGAGCCATAGCATTGATAAGGTTCAAAAGACATTTAACATCCTCTAATCCAACCAGTAAGTCAACACCACCATGTCCACTGCCAAACCATCTCCCTACATGCCACACCTACACTGCTTTTAAATACCCTCAAGGATGATAATCCCCACTTCCCTGGGCAGCCTGTTCCAGTGCTTGGCAACCCTTTTTTCAAAGCAGCTTTTCCTAAATACCAATCTAAACCTCTCCTAGCCCAGCTTGAGGCCGTTTCCTGCCATCCTTTCACTTAGGAGAAGAGACCAACCCTCCTCACTACAACTACACCCTCCTTTCAGAGAGTTGTGGAGAGCAATAAGGTCTGCTCTGAGCCAATCAGGCTGAACACCCCCAGCTCCCTCAGCTGCTCCTCATCAGACCTGTGCTTCAGACCCTTCCCCAGCTCCATTGCCCTTCTCTGGACACACTCCAGCACCTCAGTGTCTTTCTTGTAGTGTGGGACCCAGAACTGGGCACAGGACTCGAGGCATGGCCTCAACATTGTTGAGTACAGGGGGACAATCCCTGCCCTGGTTCTGCTGGCCACACCATTGCTGTACAGGCCAGGATAGAATTGGCCTTCTTGGCCACCTGGGCACACACTGGGTCATGTTCAGCTGCTGTCACCAGCACCACCAGATCCCATGTGCAGTTTCCAGCCACTCTTCCTCAAGCTGGCAGTGTTGCCTGGGTTTGTTGAGGCCCAAGGGCAGGACCCAACATTTGGCCTTGTTGAACTTCATACAATTGGCCATGGCCCATCATCCAGCCTGTCCAGATCCATCTGCAGACTCTTCCTGCCCTCCAGCACATTGACATTCCTGCCCAGCTTTGTGTCCTCTGCAAACAAACTGAAGGCCCCACTCAGTCCCTGGGAGACAGTGAGGTATGTACAGGCATGATTTATCTTCACGTCTGATTACCCATTCTGGTACTCAGAGCCTGAGAGCCTTTAATCCTTACCTATCTGGAGAAGAAACAGCATCTATTAGACGCGCCATAAATTGTGTAATATGTGCCGCAGGTGGTGTGAACATCTCCGCTTATGAGGTGCTGAACTTAGAATTTTGGGATGAAAGATATGATTAAGAGTTATTTGCTTATTTAAAATTGTATTAAGTAGAAAATAAGTAATTTTCCAGGGACTTTATTTGTCATGTTGTCATATTATTCTTTCATTTAATAATTTAAATGTTTAGTAAAATAATAGCCTGTGTCAAAAGTTTAAGCCTGACACCAATAGATGATAACCTCAAGTCTGCCTCGGTAATGAATCAGAGTGGCTTCTATGCATATAAATAAGAATCATGTCTGCATGTGTTGCAAACACTGATTAAACGCACAATTAAAGCTAGATGGAAAAGCTGAGGTGGACTAATTTTAATCTTGAGATAGTATGAACACATCATAATAATAAAACAGGAACAGAAAGAATGAGGAAGAGTGCAGGCCAAAGAAAATCACATTCTCCTTCCTTGTTTTGCTAACACAAAAGGAAAGTGACGGTGTTCTAGTTTTTAAAGGCTGTTTCTGAACTTTATAAAGACGTATTTAGAAAAATCCTCACTGTGAGAATAAAGACAGAACAGATTGAAAATACAGATGACTGTTACTTAAGTGAGCACTGCTAAGCTTCAGAGCCACCCCTAAGGTATGTCTGGCCTCCTGCAGGGCTTCACAGCCACCACAATTCTAGGCACCAAGGACAAGCTGAGGAGCTGATCTCTGCAGGTCCTCTCAGGAAATAGCAAGGGACAGTTTGGGCCTCTCCTCTTATGGCAGAAGACATTTTAGCAGTCTGACTTATAACCCATCTGCAGGCACTGGCAGACATCACTGCCTGTCATGGTGTAAAGGGGCTTTTTGATCTTACCTTCTGCTTTTTCATTTTGACTCCCCTAAGACAAGATGACACATTTTTGATACGTGAAAAGCTGAAAACCTGCAGTGCAGTGTAAAGCAAATAGAGAAAAAAGTACTAGTGCAAAGAATTACAAGTTGTTCAGTCAGAACATTCTCTGAATGTGAGCCGAGACCTGTTTTTGCACCTAAAACCTGTGCATTCCAATTGCAGCCTCACAAGATTGTAAGGTTGAGCAGAAGTCAGTGCCTACTCACTGTAGTTCTTAGAAATCCAGTGACCTTGAAGGGAGTGGATTGAAAGAAACAGCCACACACTCAGCACCTGCTTCCGCTTTATATATATGCTGAAGAAAAAAAGAGAGAAAACCTGCAACCCTCCCTGTGAGTTTGGTGAGACAAAAGCTTCTGTGGAGGAGGCAAGTTCTGTGTTGCTTAGAGAGCACAGCAGCTCTGGTTTCAAGGTCTCTGGATTCAGCGAGCGTCTGAGGAGAAGAGTGCCTGATCTGAGCCCGGCAGTGACTTTCAGGGAGAGAGGAAGTGGGGCTTCTGGCTCTTGCTCAGATTAAATTTCTGTTGTTACAAGGAGGAAATTTGCTGCTAATTATTTGAAAGCAATCCCTGCTGTAATTGAGTCTTCGTGAAAGTAAGGAGCCAATAACAGGCATAGCTCAGGCAGAACCTGGCAGCACTCCTCACATCTGTCTGCCAGCCTGCACAGGGTGAGCAGCAGCTTCATGCCAAGGGCAGTCACTTCATCACGGCCACCCAGACCCCTGTGCCTGGCCAAACACTCACATCTCGTGGCAGAGCAGTTCCCACCAAAACCCATCTCACTACATCAGCCTGCCCGGGGAAAGCCAATAGCACTGTTTCATGCTGTGCCAGTGGAGGGTCTCGTTCCAAAAGCTGATAGAAGAACCTTCAGAGACTGATTCTCCTACTTAGTTTAGATAGTCATTGATAAAATATTTCCTGCAGATGACTAACATCAAGAAGAACAGAAGTAGGAACTAGGAAGCAGCTTTACTTCCTTGGGAACACGTATCAGTGACTAGAAAAATACTCCATCGTTTTATCTCATTTTATGAGGCCACAAATCTCAGTAAACAGAGTGACACCTTTGATCTCTAAGCGTCTTGGCACACAGGGATATCTTCTTTTCCCCAGAGATTAAGATTTTGCATCATTTGCCTTTGCATAGAACAAGATGAAGTGACTTTCCACACTGTAGCATGCAGATATTTGTCATCTCATTTTTACCTCTTCAGGGACACATCCACTTTAATAGGAAAAAAAATGCAATCTGAAATATGTGGGAGCTATAATGAGTACAGTAGTAGTTCTTTGCCAAACACAGCTCTTATCTTGGAGCAAAAGGATGACTGAATAGGACTCTGAAGGACAATGCATGGTTTAAGCAAAGATGTTTATTAACCCTTTATAAAGCCTTTCATAAAGAATCCTTCATAGTATTTTTACTCCAACATAAAGCACATTAAGCCAGATTTTCCTTAATAGTTCTCACCTGTAAAAGCTCACAAGAATTTGGTCTAATGTTGAATATCTGTTGTTGTGTTCTTCTGAATTTGAACCTAGAGCTTGGAGTACACACCAAAGCTTTATACACTTAGCGAAAATCACAGAATATTCTTACAGCTTTTTAAATTGTGAATATTTTGTTAAACCCACCTTCTCGTATTTTAGACATCTAGTTCATATTTTTTATTATTAATCTAAACTGGACCTAGGTTATTTTATTCACACTTCAGATTCTTGAATACCATGGTTTAGCTGAGACTTATAACCTAACGAGTAGGTGGATTACAGGGTTGGTAGTAGGAATCACTATGGTTGGCTGAGCTCAAAAAACCTGCTATGTTCAGTTGTGTGTGTTTAGAGCATTTCATCTTAAAACAACCGTTAGTTAAGAACTTCCATTTCTTGCCTTCCTCAGTAACTGAATACAAGAGAAATACATTCATCCCATAAAATGTGAGCCATGCCCTGAGGCTGGCTCCTGGTCAGTAGAAGTGTCATTAAATGATGTTGAAGCTGAAGCTATGCTGGCTGAAAGAAGCAGTCTTCACCGTGCTACAGAGATCAGTTTTCACTGCCCATGATTTAAATAAGTGCTGATTTTCTCAACATTCACCACTGAAAACCAAGAGACAGTAAAGGAATTTCCACAATAGACTGGATGCTTATGAAGTGTGAAAATTGTCCTGAGGAGTCTAGAGACTTAGAAAGACCCTCCTCCTAGAATGAATGTAGCACCACACCAGCCAATTTCCATGCTGAGATCAAAATCAGAGCCAATATTAATGTGCTAAGCATGCTTTTGAAAGCTACTTTAGGAAGAAATACTGTGCATGTAGAACAGTTAGTTGCATCTTGGTAAGCTTTTTGCTTGTTTGCTTATTTTTAGTTGTTTGGGGGGGGTTGGGGATTTGAAGTTTTTTTAATAGTAGAAGCTATCACACAGATTTATTCTTTTTTCCAAGATCCATTTTTTTAAACAAAATTTGTTTTAAAGAAGACAAGCTAATAAAAGCATAGTTTTGGCTTCAGTATGAAGTCACCCTGCTCTTTCCTGGGTCAAAAATATCTGACATCCTTAGAATATGAGTGTCCAGAGATGTACAGCACTACATGGTGGTTTAAATATTTGACCTCAAGTTCATGAAAGTTTTTCCAAACACATTTTAAACTCTCTTAGTAAAGAAATCCCAGGAATAAATAATGCAATAATGCTTTCCTAAGATAGAGAAGAGAAATTACATGTCACATTGCTGGTAGAACTTGAACTCCCTGAGGTTGTACAAATTTATCTGAAATATGGTGTAGCAAAATTCACAAGGACATGTCACTTTATCAACACTTATTTAAAATTATTTGCCCAACACGACTATGCCCTTGATACCTATGAATAATGAGAATATTCCTAACCCACAACAATAAGATCTTTGTCTAATAATGTATAATGAGCTGTCATCAAGTTGTTAATATTATAAAGCCATTATCTGAAGTGCAGAATTAAAGACACAAAGGTGATAGGAAAAAACGGCATTTTTTGGGACAAAACTCCAGGGAAATAGAACTTCAAAAAGACTAGCATATCATTAATCTTTCTGGGAGACATCTGCCAGCTTCAGCAAAACCCAAGATTTGCAAATCTCAGAGAAGTCTTATGAAGACCTTCAATTCACTTATGAGGACACAGACGTCTCCTCATAAATGTGCACATGTTGTCCTGGCAAAGCCACATCTATCTGCCCTTCCCAGCTCCCTGTCCACCCAGCTCCCATATGCTCTATCCTTTTTCCTATTTCCAGACTAGTTTCCTTGCTAGATTACGCTCTACAGATTTTGTTTCAATTGTCATCTAGCCCTGTTCCTTTCATTTCTCCATGTATCTCTTTTCATTTTCCCTGAATTCCTTCTTATTTTTCCATTTAAATTTTATTGCTCAGGACTCAGAGAAATTGTCTTCTGAGGTTCTTCTTGCAGTTTCCTGAATCTCAGCCCTCTTTTTCAAACCGTTCTTTTCAATTTCTGTTCTGTCCTTTCTCTTTGCTTTTCTCCCCTCTTTTCCCTGTCATCCTCTGACCTTGGTTATGTTCCCATACCTCCTAATGGGAACGAGTTTTGCTACGTTACCATTTTGTTTGTTGTACCCGAGACACATTTAACTCCTATGCAGCAAGGGTTAGAGAGAGGAAATATTTCTGCTTCACAGAGGCTGTTTCTCAAGGTTGTCCTGCAGACCTGGATGCTTTTGAGAGGACCACTGGCTCATAAGAACAGTAGCAGAGGATCTGGTCAGCTTGATGGACGGACATACAAATTCCAGTACCACCTCAGCTGAAAGACAGCGAATAATTAATTCATAAATTCCATTTTTTTGTCTACCTGTCTCAGTTCAGTTGAGCAGCCAGCATCTTTATCAGGAAGTAATACCAAGGTGCCATGGAAAGACCTCTTTTCCTTTTTCCCGGTGGAGGGACCTGCCAGATTGGTGGGTAACCTCATGTGCAAAGACACACATCCCTTCCCTCTCTAAATAAGTCTAAGATGTTATAATCTCACTCTATGCGATAACTCTGTCTTGCAGCTCAGCAAGATTGATCCCACTTATTCACTGCTGGATTTCCAATTACCAGGAGAAAGATATAAATTAAACTACAGGACTGTTATATTTGTTCCCCACCAAAAGTAGGAAAATTTAAACAGCCTCTACAGTCTCTTTATGGAGGTGGAGGTTGTCAGCAATTTCAAAATGACATCTGGTATAGATGTAGAGACTATAAAAATTCAAACAGAAGAAAAATAATATTTTATCTAGACAGATGTTACAATGACTATGAATTATTAGATTACTCTTGGGAGGTGTTTTTGGTATTCAGTAAAATTTTCACTGTGAGTCTTGCTCTACCCACTCAGCAGTAAATTGTCACCAGAGAAGTAACTTGTTTGATTTCTATGAAAAGAGAACTTTTAAAGATGACCGTCACAGACCCTTATAGGAGGCCACAAATTTCTTCAAAATTGTTTTCTTATAACCTCCATTTTCTCCTCTTATTTGATCAAGATTAGTCTATTCTATTAGGAGAACTAGGCTATCATGTGCTTTTTCATGAGAAAGCCATGAAGGGGAGTAGCCCTTCCATGGAGGCCCTGTGAGAAGCACTCAGTATCCATCATTGCTTTTGAGAACCAGATCTTTCCCCTAAGGAGACCTTCCAGGTAAAATCTATTACATAAATATCTCCTTATACATAGAAATACTTTTAAACAGTATCTACACTTAAAGCAGCATGTGTTCCCTTCAGCAGTTTTCATCCTCTTAGCTAAATAAAATCCTTATCACTCTAGATTAAAGAATAAAACTCTGACTGTTTTACAAAATTGCCATTGTTCATATTCACTGTCATGGAAGATGACAATTCGTGCAGAAAAAGAATTTTTAAACATCTATAAATTTTCACCAGTTATTACACCCTTTACAGAGTTAACAAGCTTTAGGAAATATTTATGCTTTCACTCTAGGCAAATAACAATAATTAAAAAACCCTATCCATTTGATGCTTTTATTCTCCTAACTTACATGGAATAGAATAAAAAGCTATTAGCAATACGGTTTTAGAAAAAAGTTATAGAATTCAACTGAAAATTCAAACCCAGCAAGAGGTGTCTATGGGTAATTAAATATTTTAAAAAATGTAATTTCAGGAATAGGTCTGTTTCAGCTTCAGATTCAGATTTTCAGCTTCAGATTCTTGTTGAAGCTATTTACATCTCGCTCTTCACCCAAAAAATGTGTGCATTGGATAGTTTTCTGTTCTGGGTTTAATCACTGACTTTCCCTTGCAGCCAAACGTTGCTGAAACACTGTCCCTGTCATGAATTGCACAGCACCAAACCAAATGATTTGTGAGTATCCAACAGCAATCTGGTCCTTCTAATTTGTCAATCAAATATTCAAGCTGTGACAAAAACCAGACATCTCTTGGAAACTGGAAACACACCTGGAGAAGCTCAGCCTTATTTAGTTACTGATGCACCTAAAAAAATTTTAAGGAAAGTAGAAAGACTCTTTCCCTATAGCCTATAAATTTATCTGAAGTCCTTCTGTATGACTTCTGCAGATCCCTGCTCCAGGGAAACCTCATGGAACTGGGGCTCCTCATTCCCAGCTTCAGGCTGGGAAGTTTAACACTGCTACCCCTTTACAAAGCAAAAACACTGTTCTCTTCTTCAGTCAGGAAATCCATGTGCTGATTTGCTCTTATGTATCTAGAGAATTCTTTTTCTTCTTCACCCTATTTTCAGACAGAGCAAGGAAAATGGTAAAACTGATCCTTTGCCTTTGCATTGTGTTTTTCAGCCCTTTTCCTGTGCTCCATGTGACTTCTTGCCAGTATAGTAGCAACATGGCACATGGCTTAAGCCAGACTTAATTGATTTTTGAAGACTTTCTTTCTCTTAATGAGGGAAATTCAGCCTTTGTTGACCATAACTCAAGTCCTATTATTATGTGGTAACGTTTGCTCAGTGTCCCCTAACAGCCACCAGCAGTAATAACACATATTCTTGAGGGAATCACTATGCCTTGCTATTAAGGAAAATGTCGTTTTTCTGAAATACTCTTATTTACAAGGTAATTTCCTCTCAGCATGTTATTTGTACCACTGCAAAAGACCAAGGAAGGCTCAATATCCACCCAACTCCCCTTTCATTCACAACTCCAAAAATTAAGAGAAGAAAAACACAAGAAAATCCACATGGAAAGCAACATCTTTAAAGGTCCAACCTGGAGCAAACATAGTTTAACTTAGAAAATAAGTTCTGAAGCAGCACCCAGAACAGGAAAAGAGTGATGGGCTTCCCCACTTCCTGAAAAGTGTGGCTCTCTGACAAGCCTGGTGGAATTTTTACAGAGCCAGGGAGTATGACTTGGTCCTCTCCTCACAGCCAGCTCCGCACTGAGCATAGAAATCTCTTTGTGCTAGTGCAAACGTTGTGTGTGGATGGCTTCATGTATTCAAAATACCTGTGTCTGAAGTTTCCATCTCTATATCTTCAGAAGAGTTTATTTTCTAGAGTTGTTTCAACGGCAGAGAGTACTTTGTCTAAAAGTTAGAATTTCATAAGCAAATTCGATTTTCTACTTGCAAATAAATGTAGAATTAATACCTCTGCATTTGATATCCAGTAGGAAATCATGAAGAGCCCATTAGAAAAATGGGTTTCTCATACACAATCCTAATGACCATTCACATTTTTGATGGGATTTTTATCTCACTTGCACAGGGAGGTCATTTCACAAAACACTTAGTGATACCTCGCCACACTGCTGAGGCAAACTGTTGCAATTGGTACTAAAATTATAGTGCTATAATTTACAGTGGGAAAAGAGAACAGATGCTAAAGCTGTTGTACAGTCTCTGAAGAAAAAATTATGGCTTTTTTCTTGTATTCTGAGTAGCTGGACTCAGTATAATCACAGTCCTGCTTAAAACCCAAAACGAAGTGGATTTTTCCTCGGCACTTCCCAGCTCATGGGCTCACTAATACGTAGAAATGTGCAAGAAACAGGACTCAATCCAATTTCCTTTCAGACCAGCATGTTGTGGAGGTATAAAAGCATACAAAGAATTTGCGCCACTGCAGAATCGAGTTGACTTTAAGCCAGGTTGACTAAGGCTGTGCTAGAAAAAATATTTAGGTTCTTAATTCTTCGAAGTTGTAAACTTTAACTTTTGTACCCTAAACTTACATTATTACCATGAGTCATATGATAATGCATTCTTTAAAGATCCAATATATCTAAAATTCTCAAATTTTTTTTCAGAGAAATAAAAAATCTAGTGCTTATATAAATATCATAATGGCTAAGAAAAGAGCCTTTTAAGAAAAACTACCCCTTTGATAGTCTTTGATTTGGAAGGTGACAAGTCAGAGTCATGATTTCCTAAGAACAGCAACTCATCCATTGCAATCTGTTATAAGGAAGACCATTAAAACTTTCAGATAAGTAAAAAAATTCCTACAGTACCTGGAATCTGGGATTCCAAATCTAATAGCAGTAATTTCACATTTCTTTTGTTTCTTTCAAAAAAGCGGAAGCACGGCAACTACCTAGCATGGGCTTATGCAGTGATTTAAACTTTCTGAGGAATAACTAGATCAGGAAAAGACAAAGTTGCAAGGACACATTGATCCAAACACCAAGCAGAAGGCAGGCTCCCCTTGAAAGGTAAGTACCAGAAGGTTTCTTGACACCTTCTGTGGGCACACACACACATGCTGCTGATAATATCTCTGTAAATCTGTCATCGGATCTTGCACTTTCTGCTCCAAGATCTTGCCTTAGGTTTATATATGTTCAGAAGGCTGCCACCACCTCCACTAGTCCTTCCCACTGCTTGGGCCAGAATCTGTACCCCTGAGGGATCATCCTGTACTTGCTTCTTCCCCACACCATGGAACCTCACACCTGCCCTCTTCTGTTCTCTGGACCTTTTCTATGTCAGTTCAAGAGTCTTTACACATTCTCCTTTTTAGCAGCACACCCACAGCAGTTTTCCACTTACTGCTTTTTTCCGCAGTGCTGAGCCTCTTCCCTTCAGCCCATCTTCTTAGAGCTTTTCAACACTTTCTCCCCAAAAAGTTTACTAGGGCATGTATATACTCCTTTGGGACATATAAGCCTGATTTGAGCTTAAAATAACTGTAGTATCACTAACACTCTGCTTGCAGCAATATAGAGTACTCCACATAGGATAACTGCATATATTAACTAACTTTCCAGGCATCTGATTGTCCTGTGCAATGTTCCATGTGGCCATGCCACAACGTGTGGCAGCTCACTGTAACACAACTAGGGCCAGCTCACTGTAACCAGCACTCCCAAATCCACCTGGGCTGTGGTAGTAAAGGTGGCAGAGCAGTGACCACAGTGCAGGCACCTCCAGGACCAGGGCTTGATCATAACTTCACTGCCCAGTAATCAGCTAATTGTAAAACACTGCAGCCATCACATCCTGCATGGGTTCTCATGGCTAATGAGCCAAGGAGTGCATCTGAGGTCAGCCTGCAAGCTGAGCCAAACCAAGCCATTGCTCAATCCTTGCCATATGGGAGCCAAAAACTGGAGTCTTTCACCAGTGGAAATTGCAGACACTCTTTTGCTTTCTGCATATTCCCCCTCTCTCCACACATTACTCCAGACAGCACTGCATGGATACTGAAGTGATTCTCCTATTTTTAACAGTGTGAGGCACTTGGCTGGGAATTCTCCATGCTCTAATATGTGTTTGATCAAAAATTTAACTACCTCCTATAATTTAATTGTAAAATGAACACTTCCTGCTCCCACAAATGATATTTCCATGGAAACTGCTCAGTACTATTGCTACAAAATGAAGGGGGTTTACTAATGGGTCTTTTTAATTTTTTCTGAATTAAAAAAAGAATATAGCTCTGAGTCTTGAGGCTTCAGTATTTCTCTTTTTTTTTTCAGAAAACCACATTTGGAGAATGAGCTGTACAAATCAATCCATAGTACTACAATTTAGTAGCGTAAATTCTTGGCTCCATTGAGATCAATTTGAGAAGAGGTAGTCAAGGTGGAATTATATTTTCTTTTTTAAATGGTTCATACAGACTGATAAAAGATACCTATTATGGGATTGTGATTTCAGAAGATGATTGCAGATTTTGCTAATTGGGACCATTTCGAATACAGCTGGAGACTCCTGAAAACCGAGTAGTTTATTTAGATATCGTGAATACAAGCCTCATTGTAGGAAAAGCTACTCTGGACCCACCTCAGAGGCACTACCAGCATGAAGGAAGCATCCAGGATAGCATCCTAGCATTCTGATTTAGATAGTAAACAACTGGTGTGCTTGACACTGCCAGGAACCGGTGGAAATTAGGTAGCAGATAGTCCCCTTTTCAGCTTTTCCTGAGGCAAAAGATATGGCATTTGGTCTCCAATTAGGAAAATTTTAAAGCAAAGTCTCTCTCTTCTCTCTGGTAACATGGAAAGAATTGTTGTGGTGTTGTTCAGGGTAGTTCAGAGCAAAGAAGCCCTGACATGTCTCTTCTCTCCACTGATTTCTACTATATAAAGGAGACTTTAATAATCTCCTAGAAAGACCCCTCTGTCAGATCCACACAAGGTGATTTCAGCTGTGGGTGCTGCTCCCCACCTGAAGGCTGCCTGCAGTGGAAGGTGACAGGTCACATATATGCTTATTCTTACACTAGTCTAAGGTTTTTTTCTTCAACTAAAGACATGTTTTCTAAAAAGAAGACCATGAAAAGGCAGAAGTTATACAATGCCCATGATCACCTGGAAATCTATGTAGACATATAGTCAGTAGGCCCTGGATGATGAGCAAAGAAAACCATGCGTAAAACCAGTTTTGTTGATATAATTTCATGTCCAAAGGAGAGACAGCAAGGCCTCATCCAGAAGTTAAACAAGGATTTAAACCAGAACTATATCTATGTCCCAGAATGCAGACATGACAAGTTTACTTACTTTTCTCTTACTGAATGCAAAACAGTCTCCCACTTTCTTTGCATTTTTGCTGCTAATTAGCAAGCTTAGAGAAGAGAGAGCATATTCAAAGGAGTCAAAGTGGGCAACTTTCTGATGATATAAAAAGATCTGCCATGGCAGTTGTTAAAGAAATCCCAACACAACTCAGCTAATTATATCTAGAGGTCTCAATTTGTTACTTTTGATCTAGGATTATATAGCTTGTTTTCCTCTTGTTAATGGACTAGTTCAGAATTTTCTGAACATTATATCATCTTTGATGTTCCTGCCTTTGTTCCCTTTCATCTATTGGCAGAACTCCATCTAACAGTACTAGCAACAGTATTGATGACATCTGAAGTCCCAATATTTGTGAGTGAGTGCCAAAGTCTTCTTTGACACTGGCTATCAGTCACAGCAGCTTCTGCTGAAAGATAAGGCTTCCTCAGTTGGTCTTTATGCATTTCAGAAAATGCTGGGGATAAGATATGTCATGTTTTCTTGATCCTGATACCTGAATTGCACTGGGTAGCAAATGGCTCACAGTGAAAAAAACAACCCATAGTGTGCTGTTATGAGGAGTCTAAGGTTGTTAATACAGTGATCAGTACAAGTTACTGGTGTCACCCAAATAAGATGACATGGAAAGAGCACCTTTAGATGCCTTTGTTCTTATCTTCCAGTATATTGTCATCATGTTTTCCAAGGCCTTCCCTCTTAGTGTCTCTCCTGCATGATGACACTAGTATTTGCCATGCAACCCAGCTTTGGGTTAATTTGTATTCTGAGAATCTTGAGGTTTATAGCACCTGTATACTTTGCTGCATATGAGAAAGTGTTGCTTGACTACTGGCAAACAGCATCAAAAAGTATTGCAAAACTTCAGGCAAGAGTTCTTTTTACTTTCTTGCAATGATTTCATTTTATGGGACAATTATTTCAGCTTACCCTGCTGATTTAGAAATGAGGAGAGTTAGCAGCACTTTGCCAATGTCCCAGACTTTATTAATACACTTGCTAGATGAGGAGTTCAAATAGCTTTCCTTTGTGCTCTGGCTTTTACAGCTTTCATGCCCGAAGAAAAACCCACACCTGTCTGAAAAAGCTATTTCTGTAACACTGTTCAACCCATGTGGAAGGAGAACTAGGATTTACAGCCCAGCAAGGAGAGAATTAAAGCTGGCCTTCCCTGCTGCTCAGACATTCACTTCTACTTCAATAAAGCTCTACTCCTCTTGCCATACAATCCCTCCCCTGGCAGGATGTAAAGACAGAACTTGTTTTCACCATCACTAGGTATTGCCAGTCACTTGATAAATTAAAAATTGTCAGACAGTAAGTATGTCCTACAAGCACTCCCTTTGCATTGTCCATTCCCATGCTTCTTCCTCCATGGTGGCAGTGAAGAAAGGATTAAATACTCTGGTAGGTCTGGTGCTGAAAATGAACCTTTTTCTCCACCAGATGTGGTTTGATTGGCCACCTGCCAGCTACAGCACCAAAGGGGTTCCTTTCTGTGACCACTTATTACAAAACAAAAACCAAGTCCACTACTACCACTGCACAGAAAATAATATCCAGAGACAGATACCGGGATTTGATGGATGTCCTGTTAATTTAGGACCTCCAATTATTCCAAGAGTCTTTTAGGGAATCAGCCTGCAAGGCCTATGCTTTTATATGTTGCTTCTGTTGTTACCTAAATGTAAAATGTTATAACTTAGAGACTGACTAAAAGCCATTTCATAATGAGCAAAGGAAAGAAAGGCCTTTAATTCTATTTTACCTAATCTGGACAACAAAACTCAATTCCTAGTTTCAGAATTTTTGTATACTATCATTGCCCAGTACATCTCAGCTTGGTTCTTTTCAGCCTTGAAGGACAGTAAAAACTGCCCTCCTCACACTCCCTGCACCGATTCCACCACAGACTGCAAATACAATATTAATTTGAGCAAACAGTTATTGCTTTCAGAGCACAGTAGAGCCTGGATGCTCTGGCTCATTACACAGATTTTGGTGGCAATCTGTCTCCAAGACCTTGGCAATGCCAAGGAGTTAATATGGCACACGGGGTCCCTGTGAGAAGCCAGGGAACAAAGCAACAACTCCACCTGAGCCAGCAGCAGCAGCCCCTGTGCTGTTCCTTTAAGACCAGGACAAAAAACCCAAACAAATTAAAACCAAACCAAACCAGCTTTCTGAATCTCTGACTCTGTTAATCCTTATTACTCCTGCTGAATGACTGTTTTGTTCAGTCCTTTCTTGCCCTTTCCTTTAGTAATTATCCTGTTACTTGCCTTGCACTTTTCAACTCAACATCCTTATCTTCTCTGTATTGGACTTGAATAAGGCATTAGGCAGATGTCATCCAAACCTGAAGATAAAAATGTACTTGGCGATTACCCAGTGTCGCTTAAATTTTGATCACTGTTAGGAATTTCCTTTTTCTTTTAACAGGCTAATCATAATCAGCAGTTCTGTAAATGCTACTTACAGCCTCTGACTTCTCAAAAGAAGGCAAGATTAACAACAAGCTGTATAATACATGCAGAAATGTAGCTCTCACATGTAGAACAGAAGCTGAAAATGAGGATCGGGACACTGCACGCATACGCAGAGCATCATGGCTTTGGAATCCATTAGGAGGAGTGTTTTTGGCAGCAGCAATTGTTATCAGCTGTCTTACCCCTAAGTATTTTGTGATATACAGAACCTGTTTTTCTCTTAAAATTGCACCATGAATGTTATAAATGCATATTAT
>VWZT01009323.1:7897-46884 GCA_013397055.1 Pachycephala philippinensis
AGTGGAGGTGGCTTTGTGGAGCTTCTGACGGCCCAAATGAGTGGTGCGGCTGGAAGAGTTTGGCAACGCCGCCCGGCTTTCGGAGGGGTCTTTATGGGTGAAAAGTCTGGCAGTGCCACCTGGCTTTCAGAGAGGTTTTCAGGGCCATCATTGTAAAAATAGGACGATTTCTCCCCTTTATGTCAACAAGTTTTTGAAGGGGAAAAGCGTTGAACACCATCTTACTAAGGACAGGTGGGCAAAGAGGGCAAAGAAAATGCATCAAGCTACTTAGATGAAGAGGCTTTTCCATAGGGCATAATTTTTGCACACCTTATTTAATTTTCTCCTGGTTATTATTTAGAGAGCCTCGTTCATATTGTTTCTACTGTGGAGAAGTGCTGCTATAAATACTTCATTAACTTGCTGTCTGATGGGTTTCTTTCAGATGACTTTTCTGCTAATTTCAACTTTGGGTGGACCATGCCTGTTTCATTGCAAATTTGTTCAGAAGAGAGTTATTATCTTGAAATTCCACACAGTTATTTATAAGTTGTGATCAGAACTGTGCTTACATATACATGTGTGTTTTCCTCAATGCATTCAGTATTTGAAAGATCTCTGGATTTTTCTCACCTCATTCAAAACCAAAAGATTTTTGTGAGTTTCACATACCAAGTGCTAAGGGCCTTGCTTTGAAATCTGACTATACAACTGGAGGAGTGTGTATATGTGTCTGTGTTTTCGTGTGTACAATTGCTTTTTTGCATTCTCCTGTCAGGTACTCTTCTATGAGTTGACATACTTACTTCCAATTTACAGAAGTGGTTAAGAAATATGTGGTTATTCCCCTCTCATTATCATCAGTGATTGTAGTTAGAATTGAAAAGTATGACTTGATTCTACAGGTGGAACATTCTGAAATTAAATTTCCCTGAGAACCACAGCATATGACAATGTGGGAGCTGTGGGGACAATTGATCCCAATTCCCCTAATACCCAATAGGAATTCCCAGTGAGAGAAGGACAGGCTCCCAGTACCTCCAGTGTCCTTGGACTCCTCTGTCTGCTACACTGTAATTAACAGCCCTGAACTCAGGGGAGCTCTATAATATTGTCAAGGAGAGTCTTCATAGTAATTCCGTGAGCCTTGGACCAAATTACGTTTTGCAAGTAACTATGTATCTTCAGAATTTCCAGTATTTCTCAAAGGTGAAGTAAGGAACCGTGAAACCCTTGTAAAGATGGAGTTGAATGATATATTATTGTTTTACTACAGCTTGAGGAAAGTTTGTAATATACTTACAGTCCACAAACCCTTCATACTTAAATTTACATATTTATTCTTTTTTAATATACCCTGGGAAATTGGTCTGAGGTTTGTTAATCTAGTTAGTTTAGAAGAATAATTTAGCATTTATGAGCAGAAGAGCAGCACATCATTTTGAAAGAAGAAAATAGGCTTTTCAGAAATGTATGATGAGGGAGGAGTGGAAGTAATAAATGCAGCAAGCTGTGAAAATATGCTGTGAAAACTGTCCAGCTGTGCTGCAAAGTACCTGATATTCCTACACTATCATATGGAATAGTGATTTTTGCTCATCATTATCAGAGCCATGTTCAGCATCCAATTGAAATATGCTTACCTTTGCTAGTACCCTTACTAAGCTGAAAAGTTTTTCTGATTATTTGTGTGTGTCTCTGACAAGAGACAGAAACAGATAGAAACTCCTCAGAATTCCAAACACTTCTTCCTTCAAGAGTAATTATTTTATGCTATATTTTAAGCATTCAACCCTTTGCCGGTCCTTTCCATTTACAAAAATACTGTAATTTCTTTTATAGCAGTGTGTGTGGGGTTATAATTTAAAATCTTACACAAAACATCTTGAGTGTTATGTCTTTTGGGTGAAAACACCTGAATGTATATTCAAAGAAAACAAAATTTGAGGCTTAAGTAGTTATTCTCCTTTTCTTAGAAGAGAGTCGATTTCAGACCGCCAAGCTGATGTGGAGAGATCTGTAACCAAGACAGCAGCAGCCTCACACAAATACCTGCAAAAGGAGGTGTATCTTGCATCTTTTTACTCTGCTGGCCTTACTGAGCCCAAAGCAACTGAGCTAACAAAAGCATTTTAAAAGTCAACTTGCATCAAGTGCTTCTTCAGCCCTTTATATACAAAGTTACATTGTTTCCAGATAGTACAATCAAGGCAAAATAAACCAGAAATATCCCTGAAAATTACTTCCCTGAAACAGGTGTCCAAAGGGTAATTGCATAGGGAGAGTTTAAGTCACACTTCACAGGTTTCTCATAGGGCATTTCTTTTTGGTTGTCACTTTGTCTCCAAAAGGTCACTGTTGCAACGCAGACAAACCAGTCATGAAAGTAAAAGGCTGATTATGTGTAAATACTTGCTCATTAGTCTGTGTGTCGTAGCCTTATAGCTTGTGATACTGTGCAGTTCTTCAGCAGAACAGCTTTCTTCTTACAGTGGAAATTAAAGTGTAGGTGATTTGTGTACATATGGTCCAAGGCACTGAGTTGCAGTAGCATGCTATACTAGAGCCAAAATCGTTTAACAGTCTCAGAAATGAACACAAGTAAGTTGCAATTTTTTATACTTGTAATTTTGAAATCTATTAGATTTCTTTTCTCCTTTTTTTTTCTTTTTTCTTTTTCTTTTCTTTTTTTTTCTTTTTTTTTTTTTTTTTTTTTTTTTTTTTTTTGGTAGCAGCTTTGTGTCAGGGAAACATTCTTTTGAAGGATTCAGTTCACCTAAATTTGCAGGTTATGAGTACTTTTTTTTTAATCACTGAATGAAGTGTCTGTCACTTCCTAAACAGATTCAGAACTTCAGATACCTCTGAGCCTGTCTGTGACTCAGAGGTGGGCTTTTCTCAACAGCACATGTGTGGGACACTGGAATTGTTCAGGTATTAATGAGGAAAGGTGAGAAATGCAATATTTAGATTGATACAGAAGGAGGAAGCGAATGGGGACTCTGAATGGCAGGTGTCCTTTCTTCAGCCCCCCACAGACCACGTTCATCAGGGGTGTGCCAGTGCAGTCTCAGTGTGAGGCAGCGATAAACACTTTCGTGCTCTGCCATTACCTTCCTGCATCGCTTTCCTCTTCGCATATGTACGTGGTCCTCACGCTGTAAAACCTCGGACACGACGAGAAGGGGACCTTGGTGCCGGCCGGGAGCCGGGCCGGGAGGCGCAGGGGCGGCGGGAGCTGTCCGAGGTGGCTCAGGGAGAGCCGGGACCGGGCGGCCAGAGAACGTGCAGAAACTCGAGCTGCAGCAAGCGGTGGTGCAAGGCAGGGATGGAGTGACTGAGAGACGGCGGGGGACAGGTATTGAGGCTCGAGCATGCCTAAATACCTGACTTTTCTACCTCTGAAGTGAATTTATTCCGTCTCTGCAGGATCAGACACATTGCTTGTGCAGTTCCATTGTTGAAGGATTCAGGCTGGCATCAGACCTCCTTTTCTCCTGCATTTAAGAGTGAGATTAAAATATGCATAGTTCCTGTTGTAACACCAGCACTGCAGAAACTTTGAGTATTGTGAGTATAATTATTTACCAGGATTTGATAAGTGCAGCAGCCACCGAAGCTTCTGTTTTGTGTTTTATGATATCCTCCTAGCAGTTTATATGCCAAAAATTTATTCTCTTTAATGTTAATGGAAGGTATTATTTTACATTACAATATCAAGTAGTAATATCTCACTATGAGAATATTTCTTTATTTCTAGACAAGTCAGGTGCATTCACACCTGCTAAATGAAAGGCTATGCTTCCTCTGTAATCAGACACAAGGGGATTTGACAGCTGGTTTTAAAAGCAATAGTTCTGGATTACTGGAAGCCCACCAGTGCATTCTTACAAGGATGAATGTCTCATAGGGTGAAGACAACAACAGAACAATTAGTAACCTATCAGTCTGCTGATGGCCTTTCCGTATGCAGAAGGCCACCCTGAATCCAGGGAGCTCACCGTATTCCAAAAGTTTATTTTGCAAATGTAGCCTGCAGCCTCTAAACCCCATAGACCTATAAAGTCTCTCTCACAGTAAGTTGCTTCTGTCTCTGGCAATTGTAATTTAAAAATCAAAAGCCCATTCTTGATACGAAGTAAGGTTTCACCATTTTCCATTTCTCCCTCCTTGTACCCTTATCAGAAAGTGTCCCATTAGCTTAGTTTAAGTTGTCTTCAGTAGCATTTCCTGTTGCTTGCACAATACAGTGGTAAGGTCCCAAACAATAAAAGTAGATTCATAGTTTCTTGAAATACAGTAGCAAAAAAATCAGGAAAGAAGTGGAATATAATAAAACAAATGAATTACTACTTTTTTCCTGACAAGTATAGTTATAAACCAAGCGTTCAATTCCTTTCTTGAATTCTGAAGCATAGGATTTTATTAATTTGGAATTTATAATAAATGAAGACCAGACACCTTGAATCAACTGTGGCAGCATGGAAATTTTAACAGAAGACTCTGTTTTCTTCCTGGTGTGCCTCAGAAAAGCACGGATGATACTTGTGACCTTTTACGCCTTGCTAGACAGTGATGATTCTTACATCTGTGTTTCTCTGTAGCACTTGCCTACAGTTTGATATAGGATGGGATCTCTTCAGAAATATATGAAATATAGCAATTCTGAGAAAATTTCTGAATTTAATTTTAAAAATGGAAAGTAAAATGCAGAATGACTAATAGTTTCATCTGAGAGATTCACATACTACTGAGGATCAAAAATGCTCTCAGCTGGGAAGTCAGCCAGTGAAAGAATGCAAAGGTAATTGAAGTTATGCGTGATGCCTGTTTTGGCCTTGAACTGTTTTGAAGCAAAGAAAACCCATCTTTTATTTCTTATTCTGGCATGTAAAGTTTTCCTGGTTTGTTACTTGTTTTAACACAAACTCTGGNAATAAAACAACGTAATTACAATTTTTTTTCTTTTATATTTACATTTTAGAAACTTTCTATATTTTTATATATATATATAATTTATATATTTGATATACTTATTATATTTTCACTTTAGAAACTTTCATCTCATATACCCCAACAAAAAAGATAATGTTCAGGTTGAGATTACTCACAAATAGCAGTTACACTGTTTGGAAATCTTTATTTTTTTCCCACAAAAGTCTCATAGAATTTGTGCAAGGCATTTTTACTTATAGTCCCACAACATTAGATTGTGCTGTGAGATCACATCTGTATCACATCTGAAGATCAGGGCCGTATTGGAGTTAGCTTTCCAAATTTCGTGGTCCTTTCATGCTTTTGGAATGTCAAACAAGCTGGTCTTGCTTAATCTGAGCTAATTTTCTAGGTCATATATCTGATTTCTGAATGCTTTGATGTCTTCATTAGTTTCAGAATAACAATGTTTCTGCATGTTACTATCTGTCTATCTTTAGTGTCCACTAAATTGCCTTTGCAGCTGCTTATCTCAGTCACAATCATTCCATTGCTCTTCCAGCAAGGGGAGAGCTAGAACAGAATGTCTTGTTTACTGTCCTTTTCTCTCATCAAAGAAGTAATACCAAGGGTCAAAATCTGGCAGATATTTCCAGTTACTAGCCTTTCACCTTTCTTATACCATTGCCAACCATTTAGTTTCTTGTGTGTTTTAGGGGTCTTAAATGAAGATGCATTTCTCCTGATGTGCTCTACTGAGCTAATATCTCTTGGGCTATCCATGTACAAAGGTGCTTATACAGCTTTGGGATAGCAAGCAAACATTGTGGAAAGAGAACAGAAGATTAGTGGGCTTTTACAAAGAAGAGTGAGAAATTCTTAAACTTTTGTATGTGGCATTGTAATGGTGCCAATAGTGCTGTAATGTGTTAAGCCATATAAGCAAAACAGTAGATGCTAGAACTGGGGGACATGAATTTCTGAAATGACTGAGAAAAGGGGTTCAAACAAAAGCACTGCTTTATAAAATGTAGTGGATGTGGAGACATGAAGGAAGCAGTAAGACCTATACATTTCTGGATGACTGCATAATTAAAGAAGGCTCACAGATCATAGATGGATGAGATGAAGAAGAAGGGTAATGGTTTTAGAAGTGGTACCTGAAAGGGGTCATAAGGAAGGTCTGCAAAAGAAGAAAGACAAGTTACTGTTGTCAGGTTACCTTTCAATTTTACTGTAAAACACAGGAATATCAGATAGAAGGATACCCCCTGGGTTATCATATCTCGCCTCTGCTGCTTCGGGTTACACCATTGTAGATAAAATTCTGTTACATATCATGCTCCATCTTAAAGCTGCTGGATAGGCTATTTGGTGCTGGATATCCTCTTGGGAAGCTATATGCTTCAATCTGATGGTTGAAAACCTTACGATTTCCACTATAAATGTATTCAGTTTCACTATGCATCCAATAATTAAAATATTGCTCCATCACTAGCATTCAGCCATTTTCTGTATTTCTACCTCACTCAAGCCTGGTGGACAAACCAAGCTCTTTTATCTCCTTTCAAAAGGTAGGCTCTTCATTATTTTAATTACCCTATAGTCCTCCTTTTTGTATGTTTGACACTGAATTCGCTTTTCCTGAAACCTTAATGAGTTTCACATACTATTTCCCAACAGAACAGGACATATACAAATTCATGAAGAAATGTAGGTTGCATAGCTGCTGGGAAAAAATTGTCATTTTCCCCAGATTGTTTAATTTATGACATAATCTTGTTTATAAAATAAATAAATTTGTTATGTTAAGGTTGTAAGCACAGTATTTCACAAATATAATAAGTCAAAAAGTTTGTTGAAAAACCATAAAAGAAACAAATTGTATCTCTGGTACAACTTAGTTTATTTCTACAGTGGTAGATTCTGTACAAGAGTTCTAGCTAGATGAAGCACAATTGTAAGGTTTTTCTTCTTCCTTCAGCTGTATATTTTTTTCTTGGCTTTCTCTGAAAGAAGTTGCATCTGCACATGGAAAATATTTGGAAGATATGTACAGGTGAAATTCATCTACAGTCTGTTTGGATAAATGAGAGGAAAGCCAGGGTCCAATAGGAGAGATTGTTAAATAATCAAACTGGTTAGCCCTCTGCATGTTCAGAGGGAGCAATGGTTCAGCATTCAGCAGAAGCATGGTCACATAGTCACAGGAAAATAGCCACTATTTCCCTTTTCCTGGCTGAGTGAACTAACTGCCCTTGGTTTGACTAGGGGTGAGGTGTGGCTTCTGCAGGGCTGCGTAGCAGAGAGGCTGCTCTGCATTACCGGTGACTGCTGCAGGCTGCCCCATGTTGTTAGCCCTGTTCCAGGCTCCTGCAGCACAGAAAGTAGCAGGAGTTAAGTGCGTTTGCTGTTTGCAGTAGCCTTCAAACCTACTGTGAGTAAAGGGAATACAGCCACACTGGAGAAGCTGGTTTTTTTCCCCTCTGGCCAGCATTCCACCTTGCCTTCATTCCTGAAGATCCATCCCAGGGAGTCACTGTCTACCTGAACTTTCCTCACACTGCAGTCAGATGACAGTATGTTACTTGTGTGAAGGAATTTACAACCACTGCACCGTCCACAGGGTAATCAGAGAGCATCAGGGGGTCTCACCATGGCAGAGCACAAGTGCCTCTTGTCTTATAAATTGCTACTAAATATTCTTCCATAAACTAAGAGCTGATACGGGAACTTTCTTCTGGAAGATTTCTGAGAGAACTTTTCCTCACATGTCTTTGTAAGTAAGCTGGTAGTCTGGCTAACATAAGCAACCAGAGAGTTAAGATCGGTTGCCATATAATTGTACCCCTGAGACTCTATACCTTAGTGGTTGCCTGCAGTTTTCTAAGAATCTTCTTTTTCAATCAACATCGGTATGTTTATTGGAAGGTACATTGTCAAGTAGAGTGTAAAGCAGTAAAATATGTAACATTAGAAAGTATTAAAAATAATACAAAGAGACCTGAAATAATACATTTATAAGCAGTAGTAATATACTCTTCTACACCGTCTCTTTTAGTGTTCTATAGTTGGCACTGTATTTCTTTGCAGCTAAGAGACAACCAGTGATAACAGAAACTCTATGGAGAGAGCAGAGATAAAATTGATTTATAAAACATTGCTGAAGGACTGAGAATGTATCAGACTGCAAAAATCTTGCCTGCCTGTGCTGCAATTTGACATGTTTATATTGAATGTTTTGTATTGTGCTTGAAATCAAGTTAGTGAACTTTGTTTGCTAGCCTTTTCGGTTCCATGAATCATCTGCTGTGAAGCTAATCCAATTAAGACCCACCAATATGATAGAAGTAATTGTGTTTTAGTCTGTCACGTGTGTGCAGTATATTATGTGAAATTATGAAGAGCTTAATCACTTAGTTAATAGCACAATACATATTGTTACAGTACAATTAAATACCAGGTTTGAACCATGCGACTTTTTTTTCTTCTTTCAGTGCTGTGTCAAAGCAAAATTCCTATTATTCCCACACTATCAGCATCAGCCAGGGTCACTAACTCTGCTTCAGTGAAAAGGAGTTTCCATATTATGAAATTTTAAGAAAACAGGAAAAATAAATACCACCGCTTTTTTTTCAGAGCTCTACATGTACTTCAGAACAGATCATTTTACAGAACAGATTATTAGTTCTGCAAAAATATATGCTGGATTCCTTTTCTCATTGTCTTTATGGTTCATTCCTGAGGATCACTCACATAATGGAGTCAGTGGGAGTTGAGGGTGATTTGCTGTTTCTTCAGTGTCATGCACACTGATGGAGAATTCCCTGTCAATTAATTATACTGTGCATCCCAAACCAGTGTTCTCATCCATGAGTGCTAATAACATTATGGAGTCCTACCTGTTAGATGCCAATTTTATCTGTTTTATATTCTCTTTCAGTGAGAAATAGAAGCAGGCATGTCTATGTGTGGACTTTGGTTATCTGCTTCTAAATTGTGAGTTGCTGTACCTGAGAAGGTAAAGAAAGTAAAGGGGCATGCTATCATGCCATCTTCTTACCAGGGATGTAATCAGGCTCTGAAGAGCAGCTAACCACTATGGTAATGATGTAAAGCAAATAAGTACAGTGATGTCATACTGCATGTCCTGAACAGATTCAGGTACTTGGGGCTTCTGAGTTTTCAAATACAAAATCTGTATTTTGTTGACCTCACATAATTGTATAAAAAAGGCTTCAGGGTTTAGTTATCACTTCCTGAAAAATTGTAAATAGTCTTCACCTTGGGTTGCTTAGGGGGCTGAGGAATGGCCAGCACGTTTTTACAAGTTTACAATGGCTGTAGGACAATCTGTGACACACCCCACATGTGCTAGTATAACTGAGCCCAGAGATTATGCAATTTTTTTGAACAGTGTGTGGAGGTTTTTTTAATTCATTTCCAAATTTGTGTCATGAACTGCAGCAAGGTACTTGAAAAAAAAGCCCTATAATTGTTCCCATACAAATAACATACCTTTTTCCTTAGGCAACATTTCAGAAAGAATAGCAATATGCAAAGAGACAGTCTAGATGAAGGTCAGATTGCAATAAATTACTGTTCACCGGATACCTAGATGTCACAGAAGTAATTTTGCAGATAGACAGAAACCTCAACGTAACCGTCTCCCAAGACACATTTTACCTAATTTCTGTGGTGGACTCACTGCACATACATACACAAGCCAGACTGCTTCTGCCACCTTATTACACACAGCCATCATCTCCTAGGTCCTGTAAAGCCTCAGGCTTGGCAGATGTGATGATCTAGTGCTACAGTGGAGCCAGTTGCAGGTGTTAGCTAACCCCTTGCAGCACTTTCTGCTCCCCTTTCTCTGGGTAACACAACAAGAAATGTCTCATCCTATACAGAGAAAACATGTATTCCCTCTAGCTTTTTAAGCTGGGACTCCCTGAAAGATGGGTGCCAATGGGTTTTGCTTGGTGTGCTTGTACTCAATGATTTTCTTCTGCTCTGTTTTTCCTCTCTTGCTCTTCTCAGCCTCACCCCTCACTTCACTTCTTCTGTATTTATCCCCTTTCTTTGAAGGATTATCTGTCTGTTACCAAGCTTATAAAAAGCTTTATATGCTAGCTGGGAGAATAGTAACAAGGAGTTAGGGCATGTGGTTTTTCGTATGGGTTCAGACAAGAGAATTGTCCTGTGGCCTTCATGGTGCATCGCAATCCCAGGGGCCCAGACTGCATCTTTTGCTTGCTGTGTGGGTGGCTGCTGGGAGAGGAAATGTAGACACCATGCTATACAGCATGTGCTGTACTATGCACAGTTACAAGGATATATTTTCCTTAAAAAATTAAAGGCATGGGATTATACAGTTTATTCCATCATCATTCTTCACATCTGCCCAATATTGCAGAAATCTGGAGCTTAAGCAGTATGCATCATTGAGCAGTAAGTAAAGGATTGCTCTTGTGGTAAAAATCATAACCCAACTTAGCCACGTAGACAAGAAGTAAAAGCAAGGAGAAAGAAATGGAAAAGAAATAAAACCAATTTATCATGGACGAGAAGAAAGGTGGAGTGACTGAAACAGGAAAGATGAAGAAGGCAAGCAGGAAAAGTGATGTTTTGCTCTTTAAAAAGTAAAAGCAAATTAACCCATAAACTGGGAAGAAAAAAAAAGGAGGAATCCTAACATATAGAAGCGGCTTTGCAGACTATAGTGTATTTTATGGTTGTTAAAAGTAATTGTACATTTTAATTTCAGAAATAATGGAGCTACCAGTAGCATTCGCCTAGAAAAATTGAGATTTTTATAAGACTTCCTCTCTTACCCTACTTACTTAGGGCTGCTATAATCAATGTGATGTTAAAAGCAGTGGTTACCACATGAAATATGTTTATGCTGGACCACACTTCTTTCTGTGTGTTATAATTCCAGGAAGAAATTTCCAAGTTGAACTTGGTTATTGAGATGTGGATCAAAAAGTTCTATATATGTCCATTTCCAGTACAAAAGCAAGTTGATTCTGCTAAATTTCTGACCTTCTCTTGTTACTGTTACAAAATAAAATTTCTTATATTCCCATGATATATTCAAACAACATATGCTAGATGCTAACTGCAGGTAAAAGGTAGCTGCATTTTTCTGTAATTCAGCATACTACACAAGTTAATATGGATATAAGTGCTCTGTCTGGTAAAGAAATTGCATGAATAACGAATTGAGAGCAATAACATAATTTCAAGAGATTGTTGGAATGAGGAACTCTATTCTCAGCTATTGTCATTAGATAAATAATATCCTCACCAAAAAAAATCAAACAAAACAGGTATAAATACGTAGATGGAAAATCTTAAGGAAACCCTGCTATAATTTTGAGAGCATGTGGGGAAGTTTTTGTAGTGAATTCTAAAGAAGTGGAAAACAGAACCCTCAAGAATAAAAACAGGGGTTAATCTTTCTACCTGATAGCAATCCTGCTGAATATACAATGATCGGAATTCCATCTGGTCAAATATGACAGTCACCATGTAGAATGAAAGGCAGATGGGTAGAACATGTCCTAGTCATACCTGCTCAATGTAAAGTGGCATTACACAACTTGCCAAAACATGCAGTTCAGTCTTGCTGCAATTTAAGCGAATGTCTACCCTAAATTGTGTGAATTGTCTGAAGACATGGAGATTACCTGTATGGTTAGATTCAGCTATTTACTCTGGTGCTTTCAGGATCAAAGTCTTAGCAACTACAATTCATGTAACCATTTTACAAATGGAATTTTATCTTGCCTGGCCTTATCTAAAAGTGCAAAGTATGTTCAACCCATCTAATGCAGTCACTAGATGAGAAATAGAGATCGTTGTGTCTTATCATTCACTAATCAAGGTCATTTGCATAATATTGCAAATATCTTCAAGGCTATTAAGATTCAAGATTGCTCCAAGGAATTTAAACTGTCCGTGTTCACTGGCAGAAATTACACCTTGATCAGAAATTTTAATAGTTAATTAGAGCAGCTCATTTTCTTGGAAGGTTACCTTGTGCATTTTCCATCTCTATTAACAGGAAAGACTTGATTTTTAATCTGCCTTAATTTTCATTTAGCTTGATTTTGATGATGAAGAGTTCTGACTTGTTCTTTCATTGGATCCCGTTAGAAATTGGACCTTTTGATGTTCAGTTTACTCAGGACTTAAGCATTACAAAGCTCCTATGTGAAACAATAGTTCCAGTGCTTTTTAGACACTGATGAACACGTTTTCTGTAACAGTCATTTTAATTTGAAAATCATGTTGGAATGGAAAATAAAGGTATTGCCCGTCAAACTGAAGAATTTTTTCTTTTGTCCTATGTTTTTTTTTTTCTTTTGGTAGAACTCTTATCCATTATTTGTCTCAGAAGTGAGAACTATCTGATAATCCATGTAATCCAAAGATAAGAGGACATACAAAAGTACCTTGCATTACGGCTCAATCACTGACTGAATTTATAGTCTGGTAATCGTAGGTCGGTTGTGTGGTGGATTGAGTGTGAAATATGCGGAGCGTATTTTTGTTGATCAGTTTCCTGGAAGTTATTAAACTAATTTAGTGATTACAGTCACTCTCTTTTCTAATTATGAAGAGCAGCAATTACTGAAAGTGTTGCTGCTGGGTAGGCTTATTTTCACCAATAGAAATCACCTGAAGTATTTATGTCACCATCTCCCTTTACTGTTTGGTAGTGTTTATATAGAATATTCATTTTTAAATGCCAGTTATGGGTCTTCTAGAACTAACGAAGGCAGGTAGAAAGTCAGTACTGGACTGAACTGATAATCAGAGCACCTAATCAGATTTTTCCAAATACCTACCTAAAGACATCATGCAACTTCGGAATTATATGTGTTATTACTTTGCTTATCATCGGAAGAGGAAATATCTCTCGTCTGATTTGCTTTACAAGTTCTGCCATAGCTGTGAAAACATGTTTATTGCTTGCTCTTTTTGTTCTTCTGCCATTTTTTCTCCTTGTCCCACATGTCTCTACTATAAATGACATCTAATTTGTGTCACATTTTTGTGTCCTTTTTAGGTATTGGAATTGGCGTGCTGGTACGGGAATATGGAAAACTGTCTAACTTGGATAAGTTCTATTTTTCCTTTCCTGGGGAAGTGCTGATGAGAATGCTCAAACTCATCATTCTGCCATTAATCATATCAAGTATGATCACAGGTAGGACTGGAAATGTACTGTTAGCCTCTGGGGTTATCATTGTGGGTTAGCTTTCTTTCTAAAGGAAATAACCTGCAAAAACAACTTGATGGTACTCTATACTGAGAAATACAGATTTCATACCTTTAGATTAAATTTTTCTTTATATCATGAGAACAGATTTGGAAGGACTAGCACTATTATCTATGACATTATAAAGAGCTGTGAGCTAATAACTTTGCAAATTTATAGATTTTTGTATCTCTCTCTCCCTGTTTTCAGGAGGGGGTTAAGCAGTTGCAAATTGCAAGCCCAAAGCTGCAGCTGCATATTCTGAGGTACAGAGTTAACCGTTGTAAGTAGTTTCATGTTGCCATTTCACAAGCAAGGGAGAGCTGATCTCATAGCCTACTGTCACAAAAAGTGGACGTTCCCGACCTACACTTCCTTGGTCGCAACAAACTTCCATGAGGTACCTTGCATGAGCTCTAGCATTCACTGACTCCTTCTATGAGTCCATTCAATTCACTGACCTGGCAGAAAAAAATTAGGGGAAAATAAATCCACTTGTACTTCCCCAAAACTGAAAACTCCTTTGAACCAAGTGAGTGCCTGTGGGGCCAGGAAGGGGTAATGGAAACAAAAGCAAAGCTTCCATCTCCTGGGAAAAGCAAGCAAACTTGCCAGAATTTGCTTGCTAGAATTTGCAAATTCTACCATGCATGCTAGAATTTGCTAACCGCTCACCCAGTGGGAAAACTTTGGAAAGATTTGGTGGAGGAAGCCCAAAGCAAAGAGACAGAACTGAATGTCAAATAACCTTTCTTTAGCAAACTTCTTTTTATTCTTTAAGTCTTTGCTGATGGTACAAGGATTGTGACTATTTTCTTTCAGCTTCTTGCAGTGAATCAAGACACATCGGTCACTATACTGTCCCTTTTCATCTCCACAAAGCCTCTGTTTCAACAACGTGTCCAGGTGTTTGTTGATTGGTTAGAGGTTAATGAAAGTGCATCAGACATTTGACTAAAGAAAAGGAGAGCATGTTGTGATCAGAAGATGAAAGGGGAATTTCGATCATGTTACAAAAGTGCTTTCAAGAATAGGATATTAAACACAAACTTTCAAGCTCCCCAAAATTTTTAGCCAAAAATATCACTAATTTCACAGCAGCACACCCCAAAATGAATCTATGACAATGTTCTTAAGGGAAGCTGTCAAGGCCTTTTGAGCATATCTGTAATGTAGGGTGAGAGGAACCCAGTGTTAGAACTGAAATGGAGAATGTCAAGAGCTTCAAGATCCAGAATGGAAAGCTGCCAAAGGCAGAGTGAGAAATGAGGACACAAAATAGTCAAGGGTTGGGCCCAAGGGAATGAAGAGAGATTAAACAGTTGGTGTGTAAAGGAGAGGAGAACCTTCTTCTGTGACAGGAGATCCAGGAAAAGCTGACAAGATAAGACTAAGACATTTCTTTTTTTAAGCTTTTATTTGTGAGTGAAGTTGGGCCTATGTCTTCAGAAATAAATTAGATCATTAGAATAATCATGAAATGAATTATTTATTAAATGTATCCCTGTCCAGCACTTGTAAAGGGGAAACAAGAATAATCCTGTTAAAAAATATTGTGCTTACTTAATGTATAATGTTCCAGTATGAGTAAATAGCATTTGGAACTACTAACACAAGCTTGGATTTTACAGATTGCAGATTACAGTCATATATAGAGATGACTGTATAATTGGATAAGCCAAGGTCAGAATCAGAGCATCTCATGATGACAATGAGATGCTCTGTTTCTGACCATGGCATATCCAATTTCCATAGAAAATAAGGTTATACTTTTTCTACATTTCTATATTAGGTTTTTAGGTAAGGAAAAGGAAACAAGAGATAAAGAACAGAAGCTACTTTGATAGAGTATGTAGGGCTTTTCAAAAGAACCATGAATATCTGTGCACGATGGTTTTCACTATTCACTTGCATCCGTCCTCAGGATGTTGATGAGACATTGCCTCTTTTAAAATAGGTATGTTAACCTTCCAAGCATCAGAAATGCACATTTGAAACGAATAAACAAACCTGTGAATGATCACACAGCATACTAGTAATTTTTCTTTTTTTACACAGTTGTATAGAATGACTGAGGTTGGAAGGAATCTCTTGAAACCATCTAGTCCAATGGCCCTGCTCATGCAGGGTCAGCTAGAGCAGTGTCTTCCTGTTCAGATTAAATTTCATGGTTTTTTAATTTTTGACTATTGTCTCATGTCTTGTCTCTGCGCACCACCGCCAAGAGCCTGGCTCCATAATCTTTCCCATCCATCAGCAATTTGTACATGTGAATAAGATCCCTCTGAGCTTTCTCTTCTCCAGACTGAACAGTCCCTGCTTTCCCAGCTGTCCTTATGTGAGAAATGCTCCAATATCCTCATCATAGTTGTGGGCCTTCACTGGACTCAGTCCAGTATGTCCATCCCTTTCTTGTACCGGGGAATCCAGAACTAGACCCAGTACTCCAGGTGTGGCCTCATAGATGTTGTGCTTAGAGAGATCTCCACATGCTGACAGAGCTTGTCTTAGTGCTGCCCAGGAGGTTATTGGCCTTTGCTATGAGATCTTACTGTCTCGGGGTCAGCTTGTTGTCTACCAGGACCCACAGATCCTTCTCTGCAGAGCTGTTCTCCAGCTGGTCAGCCTCCAGCATGTACTGTTGCCTTGCATCATTCCTGCCCAGATGTAGAGCTCTGCATTTCTTCATGTTGAAATTAATGAGATTTCTCTCAGACAAATTCTCCAGCCCATCTAGGTACCTTTGAGTGACCATATAACCATCTCATACATCAGCCACTTCTTCCAATTTTGTCTTGGTGATTCTTGCACAAACTGTCACCTGAAACCAAAATCTAGTATTTTGACATAACACACATTTACAAAAGGCATCAAAACTTCCTAGATGCCTTTGGACTCAGCACCACAGTCTGGTTACAGTTATGTACCAAATGAGCCATTGTAATTGTCTCTGGTGCACAAACTTAACCTGCAGCAAAGGCACAATAACAGGACAATGCTTCTTTCATGGTGAGCTAATTGCATCCCCTTAACTTGTAAACTAAAAAGACATTCACTCCAGATCAGCTGAAGTGCAATAACTTTGTATATATTGTGGCCCCAAGTGTCTGGCACTGAGTATGTGAACACATACACAGGTCTGACAGCTGTGATCATCAGATACAGGCCCTACAGGGGTCTGCATAACACATATATTCTAAGGAGGCAGACGTTCTCAGAACACATCTGGTCCCACCAAAGACAACCAGCCAGTATGCAGACTGTGGTGCTTTCCTTGCGCATCCTAATCAGTAAAGATGAGGTTTCTTCGGAGGAAAATGTTTTTGGGTTTCATTCTAGAAAAGGCACCGCCAAATGCAGAAATATGTGGCTTTGCCACTAACAGTAAGGCAAACAGTGAGCTGTCTTGTTTATAATCATAGCTGAAGATGCATCCTGGATCTTCCTTAAATTTTTCACCCCCTTCTTTGTTCACTTCTTTACAGTAATTTTTGAAAGTGTGTATTTTGCTTTTGATCTGAAAATTGAGAATTATAGAGAGGTCATGTGGTCTAACTTGACTTTAGTAAGATTTTTGACACTGTCTCCCATAACATCCTCACAGAACAACTGATAGAATACAAGCTAGGTAATTGCACAGTGAGGCAAATTGAAACCTGTCTGAATGGGCTGACCCAGAAGGTTGCAATCACCAGCACAAGTCTGGTTGGAGACAAGTCAGTAGTGATGTACCCTAGGGTTCAATACTGGGGCCAATAGTGTTTAACATTTTATCAATGACCAGTGATGGAGCTTACTGCTCCCTCAGCAAGTTCACAGGCTTGTTCAGTCTGCAGAAGAGAAGGTTACAGGGAGACCTTGTTCCGGCTTTCCAGCACCTGAAGTGGCCTGCAAGAGAGCTGGAGGGGATCTTTTTACATGGGCATCTAGTGCTAAGACAAGGGGGGATGGCTTTAAACTGAAAAAAAGTAGGTTTAGATTAGATAGTGAAAAGAAATTCTTTACTGTGAGGGTTGTGAGGCACTGGAACAGGTTGTTCCTTGAAGATATGTTTTCCCTATCCCCAGAAATTTCCAGAATCATGTTGGATGGGGCTCTGAGCAACCTGTCTAGTGGAAGGTGTCCTTGCCCTTGGAAGATGGGTTGGAACTAGATGATCTTTAAGGTCCCTTCCAACCCAAACCATTCTATAATTCTATGATACAAAATATGTCACCAAGACATTTTTGAAAATGCAGTCTGTAGTTTTCTTTTTAGGATTAGAACGTCTTAAAAGGTAGTGTCACTTTTTGTCCTGAAAAGAATCAGCTTATGCTTTAGAGGTGGGAGCCATGCACAAATGCATGTCCCATGACCAGATTCCAATCTTTTTGGGCGTAATGATATAAATCAAGCCCACAGCAAAGAGAGTAGAGGTTGGAATCACTCTTTTATATTTCAGGATTTTCTTAAAAATTTAAAGTCTCAGTAGTTTTAACTTGTTGGAATAAATTCCATCTTAGCGAAAAAGCTCTCACTGATTTCCTCAATTAAATCAGGAATATGCTTCTTGCTTCTCCTTGGAGCTCTAATTAGAGCAGAAACACCCTTACCTCTGTCTATTTTCAGATTCAAAAGGCAAAATTCTCCCTCTGGTTAAATGGAGGGCTTTGTAGAATGTGGTTTTCATGCACAAACTCAGTTCCTCTGAGTGTAAGAGAGGAAAAGCATTGTTAACATACTTACGTAGTGTACAAGTTGCAATTTGTGGAATTTTTCTCTAACCTGCCTAGAAGCATAACTGTAGCCTAGTAAAAAACTGACATAAGCACTAAGCATGTATTTGTTTTGAAAAAATTGGAAATTTTGGTTGGTAAGACCTTGCTTTGGGTATGGAATAGTCTGTGTAGTACTCTGCCTCAGAGCCAAATTTTAATTGTTCTCTTCTTCTCATAATCATTTTAATGGATTCAGACGTAAACTTATTACTCTCACCCAAAAGTCCACCATTGATAATTCAGTTGAAAGTACAGAGCTCTTCTGGCTGCCCATGAGATTTCTATCCCTCAGATTAGTTAATAGCACACTAATGCATCATTCATGTCAAGAAATTATTTGTATTTTCTGTCTCCTGCTGTAGTGACATGGGAAAATTGAAAATTAAAATCAAAAACCTAGTGTTCCTCAAGATAATTGCTATGACATCAGAACTACAGCTGTACTGAGTGTAATATTCCACACCCCAAATCCACTTCTTTTGAAGTATGCTCTAAAAGAAATATTAGACAAATACAAAAGATATGTTATTTTTAGTTGCCCTGTAGGGAGAAGGAATTGAGAGGAATCTCTTGTATGCTTCATGGGAGTTTTGAGACTTAAGTCTAATTATTTTGGGAGTACTTAAAACATATAAAATATCTTTGAAAGTCCTGGAAATTCACGACTCTAATTTCATGCTGAGAATGAAGATTCTCTGGAGTTGTGCAGTGTATTTCATCAAGGGTGCATAGTGAGTAGACTAGTCCCCTTTAATCACTTTATACTTTCTTTTTCATGAAGTGAGATTCACACAGTATGCAACAGCAGTAAATGTTTGCAAATCTGTTTTCTGTCAGGATTGCAGTAGAAGTTAGGTTGGAAACAACTGTCAAGTTTCCTGAACCATTGTTCCCTTGTACTTGGGTACAAGCTGAGGAAACTTACATGCCCAGTCTGAAGATAACTAATCGATTTAAAGTGTCTGGCCTTATTTCCTGCACCTAAATTCCTTGTTGGTAGCTAATGTCAGGAGATCTGGATCTTAACACAACACCCCCAGACATCCAGACACTATGAGAATACCATGGCTCTGCTTCTCACCTCTCTTCAATTGGTTCTTCTCAGATGGGGTTATTTCATGCTGCCTGCCACATTGATTTTCATACTATAAGCCATGGTTCTTGATGTGGAGGTCTTTCTTCAAGGCTAGAATGTGTTCCGTCAAAAAATTCACATCTCATATCTGATAAATGACCTTTCTTTGATGATGTTTCCAGAGTTACCCATAAATGCCAGAAATTTTAGCTTTGTGTTAAAAGATGTGATACATAGCACAGCAGGTCCATGTCTCAGATCTCAATATTAATGACATTATTTTATCAGCTATTCAATGTCTGTTTCAAGTTCTGCAATAATCTCTCCCTCATTTCTTATCTTTCCTCCCTGACAAAATATTAATAAAGCTTTTCCATATGCTTCTGACCTTCCCTGCACTTTCAGCCTTCACAGACAACTTCAAAGAAACTAGAACAGATGCATGGGAGTTTCCTGCATTGTGAATTTGTGCAGACTCAGCTGTGGGGAACACCAAAATTTCTTGAAGCAATTGATGAGGCATTTGCAGGTACACACAGCATACTTCAGGAACAGTGGGAAAAAAGACAGTATCAATTACCTCTCTCAGGGCAGCTGTATGTGAGTTATAAATACAAAGTCTCCTGAGCTGTGGGTCTGGTAAAACTCTCAAGTTTCCATGACTATAGAAATAAACTCTTGCTTTACTCCAGGGCCTGCTTTGACTACCGGTCCACTACAGTCTGAAGCATCATGCCAGGTCCATTTTTCCCAATGCCAAATATACACTCTTGCACTTGCTATTAATAGTACAAAGATAATGATTCCACCACAAATCTGGCTTATTCTGACAACTGCTTGAGAGAGAAAAATATCCCAGTGAATTACCCAGGCCATGTGACTTTCCCCATTTGCAGAGTCTGCTGTTTTCCCTGTGTAAAGAGTATGTTAGATTGTGACTGATGAAGGGATGTGTTGACTAGGTTATTTGTCCTTTTCAGTTGTTCAGAATTAAAGTGTGAGTTTCCTACCTTGGATCTGTGTTGGATCTGTGTCTGGGAAGGTAATAGTTTGTTTTATCACAGTGCCAAAGGATTTGGAGAATGAAAACAAAACACAAAATGGGGTAGAAAGGAGCTAGAATGCAATGAGAAAAAAATTGAATTAGAGTATTAATCAGATTGTTCCTATTTCTCATGTTTATCTTTAAAAATCAGAACAGTTCAGATTTAAACAATCACTTACGTATTTATTTTGCCCACTCTATTTGTAATTTAAGTTAGAACACACTATACTGTGCTGATGCCCAGGAACAGACCTGCTAGTTCCATTTTATATATACATTGTATGTACATATATTTACAGTACTGTAAAGGAGTATAGATAAGGAAATGACAGGAGGACAAATCTGGGTTTTTTCCTTTAATGCAGGGCTCCAAATACATTTTTCTCTGATATTATCATTCCTGGCATGGCAGCTGCCTCAGCAGTTTCCATTTCTACAAGACCAAGAAGGGCAGCTATTGGGAGATGCTCCATTACTGAGGCATCCTTAACAGGCCCTGTGCATCATCAGTGCAGTCCTTGGGAAATTACTGGTCTAGCTTAACATACTCAGGGACTATCTTCTGAAATACCTGTATGTTCTTTGCTTGCTTTGCTGTTTCTTAAGCCAAAAGAACTCCCAAGAAAATCAGATCCATTATATAGTATTAGTAAACTAGTTACCTGGGCTCAGATGGGAGACTCACCTCTTCCCTCTGTATCATTAATTGTGTGAAGGTCAGAAAATGTTACAGCACTGTTACTGAGTTTTGCCTTCAGTTGTACTGAGGGATGCTGGAAGTTCTGTCCCTACTGTCCATATGCAGTCATTGAGGCAGACAGGACAGCAGAGTCATAGGCTATTAATGGACGAGGCTTTGTGCCCATCTTCTTCAGATTACTTCTATCACAGTCATCTACTCCCTACCCATCAATATCAGTTGACCTTATACAACTGAGACTGCCCCTATATTATTTAAGGTTTTAAATTATAGTAATAAAACTTTGAAGTGCACTTCTGGTTCATGGAGCATGATTACCAGCAGCTCTCAAGGACAAAGATCCCCAACACAACAGCCATTTTGTGGCACCAGCTATCACTGCCTCCTGTCCTTGCCGTATCACTGAGGGCACTGCTGGTGGCACCACTGTGGATGGGTCAAAAGCCAGCTGGTGTCTTCTGCTCTTCTCTTGTGGAGCTCAGGACATAAACAACTGTTCCACTCTATAAACCAGATTGCATTCACCTTTTTCACTCAATTTCCCTGTATGTAGATATCACATCGATTAAAAATGCAGTGTCATGTTAAAGGGCTTTTTTAATAGCTTGGAAGCTAAACCTTGTCAACGTATACATTTTGCCACCAATAATTTTGATGGAATTCAAGTACTTTAAATACTACAGGTTTTCTGTATTCACTTCATACATGTTTCACCAGCAACTGTGCAGGGGCTATATTTCTGCTACATCCTTGAACTGAATCTGATTTCTGTAATGAATCTTGTTAGCCCGTCCATCGTGGCAGATTGATGTGTCATCTTCCTTTCTTATAAGTTTTTATTCTATTCCAACCAAGGAACATCATCTCTCCTGAAAAGGCATTAAATTCAGATTATATAACCTCTAAGAGCTTTCTGCAGGAAAAATTAAAATGTTCCTAGAAGTTTGGAAATAACATGAATAGAAGGCAGTACTAATACCCTCTTTCTCTGCATGTCTCCAACAAGCTCTGTAGGGAAAGATCATAATAAAATGATTGTGCCAACTGCCAAGAAGACGGTACAACAGTCCCTTAGCAAACTGACATTCAGGGTCAGAAATTTTTCTTTAAATCTTGCCTGAGATTGCTTCTGTTTTATAATGATTTTAACCCTTTCATTGCCATAAACTGTTCATCTCCCATTCCATCCTTTCTATCTGGCATTTAGAAAGGTTCATTACAACTACTTTTTCAACCCTATCCTAAATGATCTAAGACATCTCTCAGTATTTGGACTGTTGTACCTATTGTTGCATTCCATACCTTAGTCTGTTTGTTGGGGTTTTTTTTCAAATAATCTTTTTTCAATGCCTCTCCAAAGTTAAAAGACCAATATTTGACATGCTAATCCAATTGAAGTCTCATTAGATCATGTAAGCAGAAACTGAAAATTTTCTGATTTTTAACTTTTTTGGTGATATTTAAATAGCATGAACAGATGCTTATGCATTACCTGCATGCATCTATCTCTCTTTCCCACTCTCTCCCTCCCACTGCCCCCCTGCCATGTGCTAGTTCTTATCATTTCATTTGTAAGACATTCTTCTGTTGCATTTACACAACATACTAGTGGAATAAGAATCATTTGTTCCAAAGAAGAGCAATTAATTACATTTCTATCAAGTCTATTGGAAAGGTAATTGCTACAAGCTGCCATAGAAATCCTTTTCCTTTACAGTAGGTAGCAATGACATTTGAATAGAAGGGATAACTTCTGTTATAGAAGAATTGACAGAATAGGAATGGAAGATTTCTAGTAAAAACACTAAAGACAGTACCTCATGAAAAATCTCATTTGAGAGACTGCGTATCACTGTGTTTGGGGCTTCCATTTGCCATAGCTTTTTCATCTGATCTTCCCAGACAACATCTGACTTGGACCTGTCTTCCTAATGAGACTTAGCTATAGAGGTCATTCAGTTAGCTGGGGAAAGACTAGTTGCAAAAGATCCTTCTGAGCCCCCTGACACAGCAACCACAAGTTAAAAACAAAATTATGAGATGCATATTAAGGGAAAGATGTTTGAGAATGATCTACAGGCAATAGTAATCTGAGTCCTTTGTCTCAGATGAGCAGTGGATTCGTACATAACATCATGCTGTGTGATGTCCTGCATGCGGGTGGTATTTCAGTAGACAGTTGAGAATTACTTATTTGGTCCTGATAGTCTTGTTCATACACAAGGAATGTGGTATTGCATTTCCCAGAGAGTTCCACAGAGCATCAGGAGAAAAAAAGGAAAAGATTGACCATTCAGCTTTTGGAAGAAGCAACAGAAATTGCTGTTGAATCTAGTTTGGAAACTGAAATTTCAGGGAGAATATGAAAAAAATGAGCTTTCATGAGATCAATGACAGTCAGGGCAAATTTGTACTACAAAATCATGCAAATAAAAGGGCAAAATGGGAGAGAAAGGGCTCAGAGTCTGAAATGGGAAGAGGGAAAAATCACAGATGACTCAAAAATGGCTTCAGTAAGACCTAGACTCTGAATTGACCAATGTTACTGTGATTCCCCCACCACAGTTATTGTCTGAATTGTATACAGAAGGATTTTCCCTTCAAAAAGTGAGCACAGACCAAGGACAAAAGGAAATACTGGGCCAAGGACAAAAGGATGGAGGACAACTGGCTTTGGAACCCTTTCTTTTGAGAAGCCCTGAGAAAAACATTCTTCTGAATTTATGTTAGAACTGCCCAAAGTTTGTAGGACAGCAGAAAGGACCTTTCTCTGGAGTGAAAACAAAACTTCCTTGTTTGTGTCTATCACCCAATTATTAAATAATGACAAAATTTACATGGAAATACGATGAAATTTAGTCTTACATGTATGAGATACCTTCCTTTCCTAGCAATAGCTGATTAGAGATGGTATAGCTCATGGAACAAGAATGCAAATTTGGATTATCTTGGATACATAGAGGAATAAGAAAATAAGCAATAAGCTCGCTACACACTGCTTGTGCAAGCAATAAGCTTGCTCAACACTGGAGCTAGAATTTGGTGTTCACTCCTCAGATAAAAAACATGCCTGTATTCTGAAGGTACAGGCCAAATACTGATTTAGTATTGGTAGTGTTTCCCATTGCAAGTAAAATAAAAGTATGGCAACTAATTAAAATTTTTCATTGTGTCTGAGAAAGATTATTTTTATGGCCTGACCACCAGCTCTGTGATGACCAGTAAATTAAATGAGAACCCTCAGTACTAGGTAAATGACATTCCAAAACCACTTTGGAACAGAGGGGTCATACCGCAGCTGAAATTTTGATACTGCTCATGTCTTAAATTAGAAACTATCCCAGCTCCATCTTTTAAAGCCAAGAAACGTCATGCATTTCAGGCAGCTGTCCATTTATCAAAGGCACTGTTTCAGCATTGTTTTGGGTTTTTCTTCCCTAGTATTTTTTAAAGAATAAATACTACCTTTTTGCAACAACACATAGCATAGTGCATCCCAGCAATAAAATAACATTACTATTTTTATATAAAATGTTGTGGTCCCCTTAGAAGGATTGCCTATTGAAATTTTCTATAGACATTTTAAGAGTCTCCTATGGTTTTCTATTTTCATATGTCTTATGCAACATTCTGTAAAAAATTTTTGCTCTCCTGGATGTTCACCAATCATATAATTTCTATGATGTAGTGACTGCATATTGCAGCCAGAAGAGCCAAAATGGACATGAAAAAATAAAGTGTGAACACCTGGGAGGAGCTGGGAATCATTTTGTGATTTATCTAGTGACTACAGAAATTCCTTAATTAAAGCAATAAGGATGCTGGCAGTTTGGAGCAGTTTCAGAACAGGCATTTTGCCTTTGAATCAGCATCATAGTCATAGCTGAGAAGGTGTGAAAGCCATATAGTTCTACTCTTCAGGAACTTTTGTTGTTATATTTTTGTTACAATAGGGAATTAGATAGGGAATTAGCTATCAGAAGCCTGGGAGAATTGTGTACAGTTGATGTGCACCACACTTGAGTTGGTTTTCCTCAGAATTCAATTAGCTTCTAAAACTAATAGAGAAATATACCATGTAGCTGGCAGCAGTGTGAACTTGGAAGGGCCTTTAGCCAGACTTGTCCTTCTGACCCTGGGTCACTTAAGGAGAATAGCTGCCATCAGTGCTAGGAGCTGGCTAAGTGACATCGAGAAAACTCACATCTTGATCCTCAAGTGTAGCTGTGTTGCAAAAGGAGCTAAACAGCCATGCCTTTTATGGATTATACATAATGATCAATGTGTTGTGCAGATAAACTGATGATCCTATCCGCTTCCACCAGTCTTCAGAAGTTTGAGAACAGCTAAGAAGTACTGCAGGAGATGCACTTGATGATGACACTGAAATTTGTAGAGCAGCAATAAAAAATGCCAGGGAGTCTAGGTATGATTGTTGCTGTTGAACAGAGTCAACCGCTGCACCAAACTGTAGATGAAATATCTTACAATGTACTGGAAAAGAGCACCTGGAAACATAAATCTGTGTGCACAGTTGCAGGTATTCCACTCTGTAGAATGGTATGACAAATTCTAAGGATGTAGGTGTTATCCCCTAAGGAACTAAGAAGATGATAAGCACTGGAAGTCAGAAGACCCCTGTGATTGTTTCCAGTCCTTCATGGAAGCCTTTTCACTCCCAGCTCTCACAGGACCACAGGACTGGTCTCGCAAAAGCATAGTGAACAACTCTGAAATTACAGTGTTACTCCTCGAGCCAATGCCATTTGGCCATTCCTACATATGCATTTTTACAGGCCTCTAAAGTGAACACATTTTATGTTCAGTGGCTACTGGTAAAAAATTCTGGAACACCACATTTCATATTTAAGCTTAGTTTTGTTTAAATCAGACTATTCCCTTGGGTAAAGTAGCTTTATACAGTAGTATTTCAGGGAAGTAGTTCTAAATATGTATGATAAAAAAAAAATGCTGCAGTGCAGCATTGCACTTTGATAGGGTTTTGAGGTCCTTGTACGAGAAAGAGTAGAAGCGAGAGACTTGATTTCACTGATTGTTTTGGGTTTTATTCTTTTGCAAGTGTATGTGATGCAAAATAGAGAAACTGGGCAAAAAAAGAGAAGAGTAGTAAGACCTTCAGCTGGAGACTGTAACATAGAAAACACGGAAAGTGAATTGCAGAAGACTAGACAAGTGATTCCAAAATTTGACTTCAGTTATTAAAACCTTAACTCTGTTCTGCTAAAATGATATGGGCAGAGAGGTAGATAGATTAATAGATTTTAACATCAGTTGGTGTCTTTTTTGATGATCTCACGTAAGCCTTTTTGTATCATAGCCACAGAATTGCATTCTATGCTTCAGTGGCTATACCTGAATTAGGAAATATTTTATAGGAAAATTTAAGGGACTAATCGGAAATACTGCGGTTTTGAAATGTGCAGGGATGGAGGAAAGCCCATCATGCCTGTTCAAACTCTGTATAGTAAATTATATTACCTGTTTATCTGTTCAAACATGTTTAAACTTGGAGATAGATTGAGGGAAGAAAGAACAATAAAATTAGTTGTAAAAGTTTAGTGGTAATCCAAAGTAGATAACCAAACTTAATTACACTGCTTTTGTGATCTAATTTTGAATGACACTGCAGGCTTTCCTTCTGGAACAGCGTATGTGCCATCTTAGTTTGAGAAATAAGTATACTTCTGAACTGAAATCAGTGTTGCGTAGTAGTTTAGTACTACTAACTTTGTAGTTAGTAGTTGTATTAGTGCTTTGTTCAACACATCTTCCATTAACTGTTTCGGCTATGTCCAAAAAAAAAGTAAAGCCATGATGTAACTACAAAGGGAACCTTAATTTTCAGTTGTCTTGAGAAAAAGTCTAGTAGCTATCAATTATATTATCAATTGCTCAGTCATGACATTAGGATATATCTGGGCAGAAGTCTATTATTAGAAATGATATTTTCCTATGTGTAACAAGCTAACATGAAAAAAAAGGAGCTTAGCAGCATACATCACCCAGTGCAAACCTGTGTCTGTGGCACTTGTAGTGAATGCTACTTCAGTCTCTAAATGGAAGCATCATTCTGAATGCAGGTCTCAGAGTACAGCAGCTTTCAAAAAAATGCAAACCCCATACCCATCATCCTCAGACCATATTTGTACTTACTCAGCCATGTCTGCCTGAACTATTTGTGTGTTTTTATGGTTACCAGCAAAGCAGCACCAACATGACAATGGAAGGACAGGCTGGATCCTACCACAGCTTACTCACTAACAGGATCATTATCCAGTTTTACAAGGCAGGGGCAAAGTTTACCCTTTATTATACCTTTGTAACTCTACTGAGCGTAACAGTTTGCAAAGGGATTTCATTTGGAGCCAGAAGAATGCCTGTCACAGGAATCTCCTTTCATATTAACTGTAGGTTCTTTTTAACTGACTACTCCATGGAAATAACCTTGCATGATTATTAGGTTCTTGACTAAGTCAACAAGACCGTCAGGCAAAAAAAAAAAACCACCAAAAATATGAAGGCACAAGCTTTAGAATAAAATTCCATTATTTCCAAGTTTTATGAACTTTTCCTTAAAAAATATGGAACGGTGGCAATACCTGTTTACTCTGTTTTAAAAACATGATGTGAATTCTTCCAAGTTAATTTATCAGGTGACAGCCTTTGAAAACAGGCCTGTCCACAGAAAGCATTATTTATTACTATCTGTGTGAATTGATACAATCGGGTAACCAAGGGAATGACCAAGTGACAACTGAAATGCACAGAGTAGATTTATTTCATTACCCCACCACCAGTGCCAGGTGGCAGAGATGCATTAGGCTCAGCTCATCCTAGCAGCCAGCACAGGGAGGGCTCGAGGCCTGCCTCGCTGTAACAGAAGGCTTCCTGCATCTCTCTGAGAGTGTGTTATCCCTCCGCAGGAATTCCACTTCTCAAAACAGCCACAGGATGAGCCACACTAGGCATAATAAATGGAGTTTTTCCACACTGACATTTTTAGCATTCCCAGCTGCAAGGTCACTTTGGTCTAAACTATTCCCTCCTCCTCGCCAAATCTTCCAGTTTTAACCCTTTCCTCCCAAAACTATCCATTCTCAGGAGTTCTAACTGCCATGATTTCCACAGCTGAGCTCATAGCAATGGAAAAGTCCTTTTTTTTCTACCTTTTTATTCCCCATAGTTCCCATGGTGAGAAACAGAAATCATGGTCCAGATTCTGTGTCCACTCTGTTATTGCTGACAGCTTTTTGTAATACTGTGGCATTGTTTTTCTGTGCATTGATCTGTATTCCTCTGCCATATGAATAGTTCATTAATTATCCTTATTTGCTCTACAAGTGAGAGAATCTTTACATCATGATTTCTGTATATATGTGTAGTTCTTCTGTACTCAATCTGATGATACACTATCTCATGGAAGACCCAAGATAATCAGATTCTGAAATAAAATAACCTTCATTCTCCCCTCCAAGTATTGTTTGCATTTTGAATAACAATTAACAGAACTAGTAAGACATTACATGAGTACTGTCAGTGCTGTTAATATACCTTCTGAAAGAGACATCAACACATGGTTAAACTGTGCTTGCTGAGATCCTTTTTGAGCTCAAAGATCAGTAAGTTGCATGTATGTCAGATCTCTTGATTTTCTTCCTTCACTTTTGAAACTATTTTTTCCCTACAAAATCACACTTCTCTGACACTAAATATCCTCCTGGTGGTTTTGCTTTTGTGTACAAAGGAATCTAGCCAGTCTTTGATTAACTGACTCAATAAACATACAAATATAAATGGATCACAAATGTATAACAAAGAGATAGCAGTGAATTATTAACTAATGTTGTTGTAAACAGACAAGTTTTGGAGTCACAATGCTCATTTTGCCCTGGTTACTGAGTTGTATTTGTACCCATATAACTTTTATAAATCTTTTAAATAATTAAAAAATACTTCAAGAGCAAGTTCATCAAATATTGTTTCCAGAAGTTAAATTGACCTCAGTATAGTATCTCTCTCAGCACTTTCCCTACCTTCATTAGTAAATTGACCATTGTTCTTGACAATGACATGTACATGTGGAGAAGTCTGAACACTCAAAACACAGAAAAGGCTTTAGTCAAAAATTTTAAGAAAGTAAACCTGTTAATGAAGACAAACTGACCAGAAATGATCCTTACTTGTCTGATGTGCCTTTGAGCAACCAGGAGTAACAGACATGAGCAACTCCCTTCACATGGCTTTTAGCTTTAAAGCCAAAATTTTACAGATCTGGAAAAAGCGAAGCTATTATTTAAGTGAATAAGGAAATAAATTGTAGCATACTCTTGTAAACCAAAGAAGTCTAATTCATCACAAACATCAGGGAATCAAGAAAGCTCAATTGTCTTCGTCCTAGAAAAATCCAGGGAAAACAGATTTTTGCAAAGAAGCAGAAGTAAATACGTTGGTCAGCTACAGATATTTTTCAGAAGTGCAAATGTCAATTAGGTATTTAGAAACTTCTTGAATAAGGAAAAAATTCCTGCATAGAAGTAAGAGACAATAATTACTTCTCTCTCCAAAAATAACAACATTCTTATAAGACTGGTTTTTATTGTTTTGTTTCTGTGGCTGTTTTTTTGCAGGTGTTGCTGCTTTGGATTCCAGCATTTCTGGGAAGATTGGTTTGCGAGCAGTTGTATATTATCTCTGCACTACAATCATTGCTGTAATTCTAGGTACTCCGTGATTCTGTAACTTTTGAAATCATCAGCACTGCCTAATTACAAATGTACTGCACTGTGACATTACTAATTTCCCAATACAGGATGTGGAGGCGAGACAGGGAATCATACCAGACAACCTGACATTACTTGTAGCCAGATACAGAGAGAAGTTAGTCCTGCAGTCCACGGCTGGGCTGTGTTCCTATCCAATGTAAAGCCACAGGCAATTTCGTCATATATTTCAGCTCAGGGAAGATTAGGAGCTGTCTGCTGAGATAAACAGTGACCAGTAGTGAGAAAGCTGAATGAACATTAAAGGCCAACCTTAACTACAAAGTGAATTTCCTCAATAGCAAAGTGATAGCTTGTTCCTGATTCTCAGACGTGAAAATATGTAGTGTGTCACACCTGAAAGAATGACAGAAAATACTGGTTCCCTTGTCATCTTGTGTCCTTCCTTAAAGGTTTTTTCCCCCTCTGTCACTGCTGGGCTCCAATCCTACATCTCTGAAATCCACATCTCCTCTTACAGGAAGTTCATTCCTGACAAGCATCATTGACGTGTTCCCATATTTGCTTAAAGAAACATCTTCAGCCAGCCTTCTTAAATAAGAAACAAAATAAAACAGTCTATCTCATATGCCTGGGAAATTTCTGTGAATACATAAGGAAGAATATTATTAAAGACTAACATTAGTATGTATCTAACTTCGAAATTGTTCCAGCTCAGGGTGAGGTGTTAATCCAATCTCCCAAGATCCTTGCTATTCTAAGTTGTTCCATGGTGTTATAACATTACTTGTTTCATAATGCAGAGCTATGCAAATGCAGTACTGCTTTTATTCACAGATGTCATTAGAAAGACTTGTTCCTTCTTGGTTGAAGGATCATTAAACATCTCTTCCTCCCTTCTTTCTCCCTTCACTGAAATTTAGTAGTTTCATTTGCTTTGGATTCCTTTGAACTTTTTTTAAGGAAAAAAAAAGTGCAAAAAAAAAGAATATGCACTTGGAAAATAACAATAGTAAAAATGCCTAAAATGAAGCTGCTAAAGTAAATTAAAAATTTGTCATTGATTTCAGTATTTACAAGGTCAAATCTAGTATTTCTTAATGCACAATTTTTTATTTCTGTCTTTTTCTGAAGCCCTTCTCTTACATAAGTCTGTTGCTACCTAACTTTACTAAAACACTCTGTGACTTTGGGGTCACAGGACAGTGCACTCTTGTATTCATATCTGAAAGCTAGTAACAAGAAGAGCTACATAAAGGAAAAGGTAATATCAATTAAATATATTCATTCTGCAAAAGCTGCAGTACATTCATCTGAAGCCTAGCTAAAGTAATTTACCCTCTTGGTGAGTAGTAGTGATGTAGTACGATACATACAAAAACAAAGCTAAAGTGAGGAAGTCTAGGGGCAAGCCTGCAAGTAGCTCCTGTGTTAGGGGAACCCACACATTTAAGGACACCACCTGCAGACTTTTCTCTTCTGAACATACCAGCACGGGAACCTGGGGAAAGTGTTTGTTGAGTTGAGCTCACAAGCTTAAGCTGGCTTCACAGGATATACTCAGGAAGAATATACCAATGCCTCTGCTCGCACTGTGAGCTCTCTGCTTCTCCTTCTGCAGGGATTGTCCTAGTTGTGACCATTAAACCTGGAGTGACTCAAAGAGCAAGTGAGATTGACAGAGTGGGCAGTACTCCAGAAGTCAGTACTGTTGATGCCATGCTGGATCTGATCAGGTGAGGTTTTCATTTTTAGTTTCCATATCCCCTTTGCAGAAGCCCAAACAAACATAATTAAAATTGTGATATGTAATACAATGAAATGCTTTCTGATATTGTTTGGATTAATAAGGGAAGACTAACTTGCATTTCAACAGATTAGACATTTTAAAATATACTCAAAGCAGTTTGTTTAAAAAAATTCTCTTTATACCATGGGCTTTTGCTATTAAACCAGTGACAAAAAATCCCTCTTTCACAGAAATTAACATGCAAGATTTATCTGTTATGAGGAAAAGATCAATAAAGGATTGGTGGATTACTGACTGGCAGCTTCTGTGTCATCCAGCATAGACAACCAGCTGAAATTGCAGTGCTGTGGTTCTGCTCCTCAAGGCAGGATGCAGAGTAACAGATGCAGTCTGTAAAGATTTCCAAGGGTTCCACAGTCAAGAAGTTTGCTGCATCACCAGTATCTAGGGCAACCTTATAATACGCCTTTCCTCATTAGCAACATGTGTCTTTCCCCATTAGCATCATGGACAATGATAGATACTTTAAAGTGATTAGAAGACGGGAACCCCTAGAAAAGTCTGCAGAAGATATGTGCAGGTTTTCAGAGTTATTGTCTTTAAGGAATTATAAGAAAAATAACACAAGAAAAGACTACATTTCCAATAGAGGCTAGGAAGTTCCTTCAAAAATATTTCTGTTGATTATTTTTTTTCTTCTGGTGTATTTAGTCTCTATTCTGGGTCACTATTCCTGCTCACCATTTTGTTTTTGTAGAATTTTTACTTAATCTGTCATGTAAAAATCAACCGCCACATATCTGGTAATTTGGGGGTTTGCTATAGATTATAGCTCAACTTCTTGCAAACAAGTTTAAGACTGTAAATTAGGAGTTAAAAGATCTGAAATTCTCTTTTGAAGGAATTAGAATTAATTTTCCTACATATTTATATTCAAAAATATGGATAAAAATAATGGATTTAAGATTCAGATCCAGACAGTCTTGTAAAGATGAAGGAAAAACCCACACTTATACAAATTGGTTTTGCTTTTGAATAGATTTTGCTTTCAAAGCTTGAAAACTAAAGGCAGGAGTTTGTGTGAGACCTGCAAGGGAGATGAAAAACTTCTGCTTCAGTATATAAAATGCATTTTTCTGCACTGGATTGAATATTTACCAACTACCTGATTCATGGTTTTGCAATTGTTTGAATCTGAAATTTTCATTTGGAAAGGAAGCACACAACTGTGTTGCACTAGATCTCCTAATTTTTCAGTGTGTGCAAAGGGCCCTTGACACCAGAATAACACAAGAGAATTTACCATTAGCCAAGATTAACTTCTGAATTCAAAACTACAACAGAGCATACCAAACATCTGATTCTTACAGCACAGCCTTTGTAAAAGGATTTTTATTTTTCTCATCTGCCTAAATTTGACACATCCTGTAAAGATGATGTGACCTGTATTCCTTATGCAAGTCATTGAGATAATGTAACAGGGCAAAAGTACACTGGGTTTGGTAGCTTACCAATAGAAATGTCAAATAGAAAAAAATAAGCCCAAAAGTTCAACAAGTTCAAGTAGGAAAAGAGTCACTGGGACTCTTAAACCCTTAATTTCTTTGGACTCTATATCTGCTGATGCTAAATATACTCCTTTCTGCTAAAAGAAACACACCATGATCTGTTTTTTAAGCATTAAATTCTATCATTTTGTTTATAGCAAATAACTTTTTCTTAGTATGCTGTAATATTAAATGCTTCTATGCTTGTTAACAGGAATATGTTCCCAGAGAACCTTGTTCAGGCCTGTTTTCAACAGGTAAGTTTGAACGTTCCTCTTTACTACTGTAGTTTTCATTGTAAGCCACAAATTATTTTGTTATGGCACAAAAAACTTGTCAGGCAAGACTTATTTCTGAGAAGTCCAGGAATATCTTAATCTTCTATAAAAAGGGGGGGTTTAATGCATCTTGGTTCCATTTCCATTATGATAAACACTTTGCTATCAGCTCTTAAGTCCCAAAAAGACACTGTGTAAGAGCTGGATGCAGAAACCAAGCAATGTATAAGACAAGATATTTCCTTTTGGGACAACGAGAGTTAGAAGAACCATTTTATGAGGATCAGTTTCCTTGTTCTTAAGGTCCCTCAGTGTCCGATGAAGTTTGTGTAAGTTAGCCCTCACCCTGAAGTGTCTCACATCTAAAGTCCATTGCCGGACCAAATCCTTTGAAGGAAAAGGCTGATAACTAGTAGTCTATTTGAGACATCTTTCAGGAAAAGTGGGTGTTGCAAGATGAAACTTCTGTCTATATATTAGACTTAGCAGTTAGCCTTTCTCAGAAATTTATATGATGTGCTGCTGTGCACAACTCACTTTATAGAACTTCTGCATGTAGTTTTTCCCATCATTACTGGTCACCCAATACTAAAGGGACAGGTAGGCTCGTTTAGGGATCCTTGACAGAATGATGGTGGCACTAAACTGTAGTTACTATTAAAGTTTTATTTTCTTAATGGACTATTATGATTAGTATAGCACAGAACTTACAATCAGAATAGCACAGGATTTCTATGAGCAGAATCAGTGTAGAACAATTTTATACTAGCACCATTTAACTTACATTTTCTGATCACCTGGAGCCACGGCAAATTTGGTCAGATCTTAATACTTGGTTTGCTGTGTCAACATAACAACCATAATCTAGGCTTGAAAAACATATAAAAGAATACACTTTTATAGTGTATTCTATAATACACTAGGTTGGTCACTCAGTCCTCAGAGGAAGCAGACAATGATGGAAGCATCCCTGACCACCAGGTCTCACTGTCCTGCAGCAGCTTTGGTCCAAGTTACTCATTAGGACTTGTACCTGCCTGGTTTCATGGACGGTGTACTTGGTGCTGTTACATTTCCCTGTTCTGTGACTGCGTCACCAACACCACTTGTCTGGCTGGGTGCCTGGAACATTTAAGACAAGCAGAGGAGTAGTCAGCCTAGTGTCCAGGAATCTGGAGGCCAGTAGGGAGAGGAAGAGTAAGTCTGTTTGGTTTGTCTGCTTGGTGCACAGGACCCTGAAGACCTGGCAGTGAGGGGAAAGGGAAATATGTAACCCATTTGACCACAAAGAACGGCTGTTTGCCTTACATAATGGCATTAGTTATGCTGACCATGTCACCAGGGGCCTGGTTGTATCAGGTGCATCTGCTCTACAGACCTCTCCTGGCATGGCTGTCAGCAATTCTCTCCAGACTGTTTGTTCCGGCAAAAGTTCTTGCCATTGTGAGGAGCTCTAGCTCACGCCCCACAAGACTGCAGCATGTCCACAGGGTATCCAAGAGCCTGGGGAGCAGAATTCATAGCATATTATTTGTGAATCTCTTATTTGATCTACAGCTTCTGAGGTACAGAGCCCTGATGGCTCACATGAATTGGGAAATAGTCTTTGTCTATGTCTGCTACCTTCAAGTCAGATTGGTTAATTTTTCTCTTATTTTTACTGGGCAAAGGCTATGCCTTTGCCTATTCTTCAGTTTTCTTATGTTTCTAAATAAGTTCTTATGTTTGTTTGTTTGTTTTTTTAACTTTTCCAGTATAAAACCAAACGTGAAAAAGTTAAAGCTACAACTGCTGTGGATAAAAATAGCTCGCTATTTCTGGAAGAACCCACTACAACTGCTACAACAGCAAAGCCTTCAGAGGTGTGACCTTTATCCTTGTATTCCTTCATAATATATGAAGTAGGGAGAAAGAACATAGACTAAATTTGGTTTAGTTCTTGTGGTTAGTGATGAAGAAATGAAAGGAAATAGCACATAGATGGATTTTAGCAAGAGCACAGAAGTTAATAAGTAAATGCTTAGAGGTCATTGCAAGTATCTTCCAGTAAGTTTAAGAACATCAGAGGAGCCCACAGGTAATTGACCAGTCCAAAGCTAATGGATGAAGATTGATTAAATTTATCTGCTTATGAATCGTCAATTTTCTGAGAAATTAAACAGTCACTCTAGAAAGACTAGATGTATATCACCATGAGATGTTTGAGTAGCAACGACTGTAACTGTAAGCACTAGAGAAGAAAATGAGTTGAAAATAATAAATCTTTTTTAATGGAAAACAAAACTATATAAAGCCTTTGTTAATTAGTAGTTTGTTGCTCTGAAAAAAAATGCACAGAAACGAAGGTGAAGAAGAGATTTAACAAGTCTTTCATTAGAGGTGTGGAAAGTTTATGGGCATTAATGGTGTATAAAGCCTAGACTTACTCTGGAGGAGAGGGAGAAAGGAATTCAAGAGAATGTGAACACAGAACTACAAACAGTACCAAATCAATATACATTTTATTATACTCCTTCCAAATTTCATCTCAAAGTAATAATAGCATGGGAACATGAGCTATATTAAGAGACATTAATTAAATCCTGAACCAGGATGTCGTGAAGAATTGCACCCTTTCCTTCATATGTTCATGCTGCACAGAGGAATTCATGAATACCTCTTTAGTAGGATTTTTATGTTATGTGCATACAATTCTCCTATAAATTATGCAATTTCTCTGATGTCCCAGTTGTTATGCAGTGGTGAATTTATCTTAAATCCAGATACAAACCCTTGAGTTGCTCAGAAACAAACACAAGGATTCTACATCTGTGTTTTGTTCTCCACAGTGGGGAGTAAATCTTGAGTGTATGGCAGTAAATCTTGAAAGCATGACCGTGGATACCTAGACCTTGCCATACCTCATGTCAGAAGTCTATACAAAGGATAACACAAATTAAGGGGTGCTTTACTCCCTGCTAGGGTTTGGTAAGATCCTTGCATGGCTTTAAAATACGAAGTGTTGAAGTTCGGTTTTGTGCATTCCTGAACTTGCCCACTTGGCACTTTCAGAAAGCCAATAGAGTGGCTGGAAAAGAGCTCCATGTCTTTCAAAACAAATCTAAATGTATTTTCATTTTAGAACTCTTTAAAGTAAATTCATTATTTTCAGATAGTACTTTTTGTCTCTTGATTCCAATCCATAGAACAAAACCCAAGAATATAAAATCGTGGGCATGTATTCCAACGGCATCAATGCGCTGGGGTTGATTGTCTTTTGTCTTGTTTTTGGAATGGTTATTGGGAAAATGGGAGAGAAAGGACAAGTGCTGTTGGATTTCTTCAATGCGCTGAACGAAGCTACAATGAGAATAGTTCAGATAATTATGTGGTAAGTCCAAGGATATACTGGCATTTTCTAACAACTTCTTTAAGTGGATTTTGTCATTGAAGAGGTAGGAGCAGACTCAGACTTCCTGTTTGCTTTTGCATAGTGCTTTACAGAAATCAACTTTCAAAGAAAGGTTGGTAAAAATTTTCCTTTCTACAGAATTTGATTCTTTTGAGGAAACTGGAAACAGGGCTTCCACTTAATATATACTAAAGAAGCAGTCATATTGGTGTACAAGAAACTTGAGGTTTTTAGACATTCTTGCTAGACGTTTATAAAAACTAATGCACTTGTGATTTGAGGAGTATTTTGAGGATAAGCATTACCATCTATATGCCCTTCTGAGTCTTGAACATTATTCCCTCACAGACATTATGTTCACAGAATAGCTGTCCTTGGATCTAAGTTCCTTTAGAAATATGAATTAGTATGCAAGCCACAGCACAGAGCAGAATTCAAAATGGTATGCAAAATACAACTTAGAATCATTTACCTCCTGCTAATAGGTTTTGTGAGACTACATTCTCATAATACTCTCAGACAAGGAAAACAAATTTAAAATACTCATCTGATAGTGTTTGGTTGGACTTCACAGATGTTCACAGATCTTTTGTCTGCAAATCACAATTACAGGATCAGGACTATAAGTACACACAATTCCTTCCAGAGTTTGATCCTACACGTGGAGTGCCTTGTGCCACTTAGTACAGTACTCTACTCATATGCACGTTTCACAACAGTACCTTGTCAGATGTGACCCTTCCGTAGCTTTTTCTTACATCCCGGCACACTGAGATGTCTGTAAAACAGTAAACGTGTCCAGGGTTTAGTTGCACTTCTTGCTTCCTTAAAGAAAGGTAAATTAATTTCTGCAACTGGTCCTGTGCTGAGCAGCTAGTTTAGTCCCAGGCTAAGGTAAAGCCCTGTGAGATTGGCTGCCTCACTCTGCAGAAAATTACCAACAACAAGACCCTAGACTTAGCACATGCCATACAGGAATTTACTTATAAATTGATTATCTATTTTCTTGCATGTGCCAGAAGCTGTGGCTACAGGCTTCCTGAGTTTCTACAGATGTGGGAGCTGTTGTTTGAAACAAGAGAGAGTTTTGTGCTTAAAGTATGAGGAATTAGTTCTGTTTTCATCAAGTTCAGGGCTTAGAGGAACTCGGTATCCCTGCTCTACAGGGATAAGGTACCATTTTGTTTATGAGATAGCAGGCATACATTTGATAAATTCATAATTTCTATTTTTAAATTGATATATTTTATATATTCAAAAATTTCTAGACTAATTTATACTGCTCAAAGTTCTGAAGTAGTAACTTGTCTCTGTGACAGCCCGCTCTCTGGAACCAAAAAGGACACAGTGGAGCTGGTGCTAACATAATTCCTTATATTTCTCTTGAATTTTCTGTAGGCAGTAGACTATGCAGCTGTTCAGGTCTGTAAGGCATGGCCTTGTGCAGGTTTACCTTCTTCTGTGCAGGTGACACACATATAGCCCCCAGTGCTGCAGGGCAGCTCCTATAGCTACAGGAGCCTTTCCCAACTGTGTGGGATTACAGAATACACAGATACTGGTCTCAGCACTACCGACTCCCACCCCCAGGGAAGTTTATACAAAACATCAGCTGTAACAGGGTATATGCCCATACCCCTTCCCAACTTCTATGTATTCTGTGACATCAAGTTATACAATACTAGCTAGACTGTATGTAGAGTTACATTTACTTTGATTTTCCAGTCTTTATTCATCACCTCTGTTGTAACCTTGCTGCAAATTAATAAAGTCCATTGTATAACATAATATAAAAAAAAAAAAAATCTGTTGTTGTGAAATAGGATATCAAAACATATTTTCTGTCTGTTTTAAAAAATTGCTCTGGGAGAGAAATTATTTCATGGTGAGCATACAGTATTTCTGAGAATAAAATTTTGATAGCTTTATTTTTGCTTTCTAGGTATATGCCAATTGGTATCGTGTTTTTAATTGCTGGGAAGATAATAGAAGTTGAGGACTGGGAAATCTTTCGTAAATTGGGTCTTTATATGGCTACCGTAATAAGTGGGTATGTCATTTCTTAAAGATGGAATTGTATGTATGCAGTTTTGGAGCTCAGTTGATTACCACTCAATTATCCACCACATTCAGTCTTCTAGGGCAGAGACAAAAATTCTCATCTGTGAAAATTATGTGAGGATGTGTGAGGATGGTTTGAATCCATGTTTTGCTGGATGCATGTTTTGATTTAAAAAGTCACTGCCTTGCATTCTAAAAAAAACCAAAATGCAAATGCAAATGCTTTTCTTGTATTCATTGTTTCATCTTCACAGCTTGTGCTGAAGCAGAAAATATTGTTGTATTAAGGGTGAGGTTATGAATTATGTCTTACTGGGGCTTGCCAGCCTATCAAACATACATAAATATGTGGATTATGTTGGGAACGGGATTTTTGGGCCCAAGGTGCAGCAGCATAGACCAAACTTTCCCTGATGGATACAAACGCATAGTTAGAGCAGTGCAAAATGATGC